>JAPEBW010001694.1:0-20119 GCA_027405785.1 Ophiocordyceps robertsii | reverse complement strand
GCGAGAACCTATAATAAAATTAAAAACTATTATAATACTTATAACCTCTATAAGAAAATCTAAGGAGTTATTAAGTTATACGACGTATATAATAAAAGCAAGGCTATATAATATAAGCCTTATAGTAACTTAATTCCTTTAAAACTGCCTTTAAGACCTTAAGACTTTATAGCCTTAAACTTTATTACTAAATTACTAAAGTCTATAGATCCTATAACTAATATAAAATACGATTCTATTTTAGTTATAGTTAATCGTCTTATAAAATACGGCTATTTTATTTTAATATATAAAGCTATAAACGCAGAAAAGTTCTTTTATATTTTTATAAGATATATTATAGCTAATTAAGGACTTCTAAGTTCGATTATTTCGGATAAGGATCGGAAATTTATTTCGAATTTCTAGCAAGGCTTAACGCAAGCTTAAAGTATAAAGCATAAATTATCTACTACTTTTTACCTTATTATAAATAGAATAATAAAACGATTAAATTAAACGCTTAAGCAATACCTTAAAAGCTATATAAATAATTAGTAGGATAATTAGCTTTTTAAATTGCTTATAGCATAGTTAGCGTATAATACCTCTTATTTTAAGCGTATTAAGAATACTCCGGTATTTACGAATTATAGCTTTATACTAAAAGCCTATAAGTCTTCTTAACCTAAAGAAGTTATAGCCGAAAAAGCTATATTAAACTTTAAGCAGTTAATAAGCTTATACGGATTTATAAAATTAGAATTAAAATATATTGCTAAGAAGATATCGTATTATTACGATAAAAGATAGTCTTTAAAACCTTCTTTATTTAAAGGCGATAAAGTATATCTTTTAATAAGGAATCTTAAGATTAATAGACTTAATAAGTCTTTAGATTATAAGAAGATAAGACCTTTTAAAGTTATAAAGAAAATAAGAAAGGTTAATTATAAGTTAGAACTTTTAACTAGTTTACTTATATACCTTATTTTTTATATATCTTTATTAAAGCCGACTCTATAAAATGCTAAGGTAGTAAGAGAGCTAAACTTAAAGAGGAAAAGACGATATAGCTTAACGGTTAAAGACAGCTAGTATTAGCTATAAGCGGTATAAGCTAAATGCACTTATATTTAGCTTAAGTTAGCTTCGGCTAGCAACGGGATTTATATTAACTAATATCTTATATAAAGTTAAGGCAGTAGGCCTTCTTTTTATATAATCGACCGATGCCTTATATAGAGTTAAGGCAGGAGGCCTTACTTTAAAAGAGGATAGAATCTTATAAAAGGTTTTAAGATAAGGATATTTAGTTTTATAGGCTAGTCGTAAGTAATAAAGCGTATATTACTTATAACTAGTAATAAAGATAGTGTAAGCTATTTTTATTAGCTTAAAAAATAGTCTAGTAACCTTATAAGTTATATAGGGTATAAGTTATAGCTTAATATATAAAAGCATATAAAAGTATATAAAAGCATATAAAAGGAGAACCTTTTAGTAGCCTTAAAAAAGTATAAAAGGAGGTCTTTGCTCTTCTTTCTCTTAATTCCTTTCTTTTCCTTCTTTTTTTTTCTCTAGCTAGTTTTAACCTGAGAAATCCGCATAATAAGATACCCTTACCTTATTCGGTTTAGTAGTCTATACTAAGTCTTCTTTATCCCTTTTAGTAAGTAAATTTAAATTAAACAAACTATACGAAGCTTCTTAGCGTACGAGAAACGCTAGGGGTTCTATAATATTACCGCTCCGCACTTAATATTAATTAATATAATCGTTTTTATTATACTTATAATAATATATTAATATATCTCTTTAAATAACATTACGTTTTAGCGTTAAATATATTATACGCTTACTTATTTACACCGCTAGATTATTTTAAATAGCATTAAGGCGGTATAATATACCCTATCTACTTATTACTATTATTAATGCTTAGAGTATATCTTACCTTACCGCCGCTTATAGTCTTTAAGTATAAATACCCTTCCTCTTTTTTCTTCTTTTTTTTTCTTTTTTTTTCTTTAAGTATTAATCTTTTTTTATACGCGCCTCTTTTTATAATAGTTCTACTATACCGTGCTTAAATATATTTATTATAGTTCTTTACGCCTTATTTCCTACTAGCTTATAAGTGTCTTTTTTTATTATGCTTTTTAGTATACCTAGCGACTATATACTACTATCTTTAAATTAATCTTTATACTTATTATTATTCCTTAGTAAGCGGAGCGCGATATATAGTATTATTATATAGCGCCCCCCTTACTTTAAATATATTAAACGTATAGCGTGTTTTAACGCGGATATTATTAAAGGTTAAAGTAGTAGCGAAATTATAAAGGAATTAAGAAATTACGTAATAGCACGTATTAAAGGAGTTAATATTATATAAGGCAGGATTTAGCTAGAATTAATAAATAAAGAATTAAGTGCGTAAGTGCTTATAGAATCTCTAGCTATTTAGTAGCGGGAGATTCGCCTTTTATAGACAAATATAAGAGAACGGAGTAATATATACGGACCGGCCTTTAAGCGGTCTTAAAGTCTAAGAAATGTTGATTTTAAAGCATTTTACCCCGTAGCTATATATCCCTTTTTTATATAGCAATTCGTGTTTAAAGTTAGTTAAGGTTAGTTTAAGTTTAAGCGGATCCTTATTTTATCTAGCTACCTTAACCTCCTTAGTTTTATATATAACGTTATAAATATAGTATAAGGACCTCGAAACCTTAGAAAATTATAAGCCGAAGCTAGGCTATTTAATACGGGGTTTTATATAATTTATATACCCCCTTATGCTTAGCTAATTAAGTAAGAATTAAATAGCTAATTTATTAAAGTCGTAAAATCACTCTTTTATAACCTCCTTTAAAGAGTAGATTTATATACTCTTTACTAATTTATTAAGGTAGTATATATATAAGGTAAAGTCCTTAGTTATATAGGAAAACCTTTTTTATACTTAGGATATATAAAAAACCTTTCTTTTTAGGAAAAAAACATCTTTAGGTATATACTTATAGAAAAACCTTATAAAAGGAAAAATCTATAGTTTTATTATCTAAGGTTACTTTATAGGTAGCTTAGTCTTTAAGAAAAATAAATAGTTATTTAAAAACCTAGTTCTTTTAATCTTTATTTAAGAAACTTTTAAAAGAGAAAAACTTAGTAAGAGGAAAGGTATAAAAAGCAAAAGAATAACCTTTAACTACTCCTTTTATTTATAGGACTTCTTATACTAAGGAGTTCTACGTAGATTGCTAGAGCAATTTTATAGCGTTTGTTTATAAATACCCCCTTTTTTAGTAAAAGAGGGAAAAATCCGAGTTTACTTAGTATATCTTTTAAATAAGTATACTAGAGCTTTAAGCTTTGTTTCAGACCGAATAATGCTTTCTTTAGCTTTGCCTTTATTAAACCTTTATTATATAGGTCTATAAATTTCGATAGATTTATCCCTTTCTTTTTATAATAAGATCTATTTTTAGAATAATAGTCTTCTAAAGTATATTGTTCGTAGCTTAAAGAAAGATTAATATATACTTCCGAATCTATATTAGCGTAAACGAAGGTATTAGTTATATCTATTTACGTAGCTTAATAATTGTTTAAAACTGCTAGAATAAGAAGAATTTTAGTAGATTTAGGTCTAGCTATAGTTAAGAAGGTCTTTAAGTAATCTAAGCCGTATATCTACTTAAATCCTTAAATTACGAAACGGGCTTTATATTAAATAATTTAATTTTAACTATCCTTCTTAATAGTATAGACCTAACGGCTACTTAAAGCCTCCTTATCGCTAGGGAGATAGGCAAATTCCTAAGTATTATATTTAATTAGTTAGTTTATTTCCCTTAGTATAGCATTTTTCTAGCTAGCTAAATTAAGGCTTTTCTTACTTGTTTATAGGAATTTAGCAAACCTTAATCCGTATCTTACTTTATTATAGCTAGAAATAAATCTTTATAATCGCTATTTAAAAGCAAGCAAATATTAAGGTAATCTATATAGTTAGTATAGGACCCGTTAAGCTTCTTAAGTATTTCCACTACTATACGACTAGTTAGGCTAGGATCTTTATCTTTATTTAAAGAACCTTTTTTTATAAAGGTTAAGGGAATTTCTTTAGTAATTTCCTTTAAAAGGTCTTCCTCTATAAGGCTATAGGCTTCTAGCCTATCTTTATTCTCTAGAATTATATTAAAATCGAAGTCTTTAATAGGACTAAAAGGGCTTTCTATAAACCTATTTTTTAGTATAGTAATATCTTTAAAGACTATTAATTTTGTCTTAGAAAAATCCTAGACTTTATAGGCATTTTTACTATAGCTTATAATAACTCCCTTAAAGACTCTAGCTTCGAGCTTATCTTTAAGGTCCTTAGTTTTATAATAAATAAGGCTTTTAAAGGTCTTTATTTTATTTAAGGTCTCGAAGGGTATTATTATATTATCCCTCTTTTCTATAAGGCTTTTAAAGCTTATAGCTAAATATAGAGATCTATTATATATATAAGTAGCTATTAAAATAGCTTTACCCTATAAATAATTAAGCAGTCTTACTATATATTATAAAGAATGGACTTTTTTTAATATAGTGCGATTTATTTTCCTTATTCTACTATTTAAAACCGGTATTTTAAGAAGACTAGAATTAAATAAGATACCGTTTCTTTTATAGTGTGTCTTTATCTTATATATAAATTTCTTTGCATTATCTAAAAATACTTCTTTAATCTTAGTTCTATCCGGATTATTTTAAACGCTATTTTAAAATTCTAAAAACCTTTTTATAGCTTCCCCCCTACCTTAAAGGAAGTATAAGTCTAGAAGTCGGGTTCCTATATCTAAGAAAGAGATATAGTAATAATATTTATTATAAGTAGGCGTTTTAATAGGCCCCTAAATATCTAATACTATTTTATTAAGGTAGGAATAGGTCTTATTCGAAGGTTTTTTATTATAGAACGTAGGATATAAGCGCTCCGGCTACTCGTATGTCGGTATATAAGATATAAGCATATAGACGATAATTAACGTCCCGACCCTTAACTAAGGCCGGGGCGAGACCTTTTAGCAGAGCGGTATTATCGCACTGTTTCTCCGTAGCATTTTTTATTTACCTTATTCGTAGCCTTTGCCTTTATATAAATTTCGTAGTGTTTTATTTTATTCTCTTCTTTTAAAGATATTTTTATATCTTTATTATACCTTTTTAATACTTTTAAAATAGCCTTATAATTTATATGCTTAAAGCGTAAATGCTAAGTATAGAAATCTATATCCTTTGCCTTTAAAGAGGTAATAAGAAGGGAATTCCTTTTTAGTAAAGGTTTTAAAGAAATATAATAATGTTTATTTTTAAGATATCCCTTAATAAGAATCTATGCTTTATTATTTAAAAGAAGGACTTTATCCTTGCTTATAAAGGCATAGGTATTCTTAAAATATAACTAGCTAATTATATTAACTCTAATTTTAAGTATATAAAATTAATCTCTAAGTATATATCTTATTTTAGAATATAGGAATTTAAATACTAAATCCCCCTTTCCTTTTACTAATATAAAGGAAGCCTTTTCTTACTAGACTTTTATTTTAATCTCTTTATAGTTAATAAGGTGATTTTTATTTATAACTATATACTTAGTAGTACTAGTATCGTATATAAAATTAAGAGTCCTTTTACTATATCTAGGAAATCCTTTTTCTTTTGCCTTTAATACTAGTTCTCGGATCCGAGGGAGTAAGGCTTTTAAAGGTCTTAAAAAGTATCTTTATTAGCTTTTAAATCTGCTTTAAAAGGGGTTTCCTCTATAGAGGTTAAAATTACCTTTAGAGGGTTATTTAAGGCTACCCCGGGGGTAAGGGCTCGAGAGAGAGGAGAGGATAGCCGAGAAAGGTCGATAAGATCTATATTAAGGTCTATTTTAGTTGAATTTAGAACTTTATCTCCCTCTTCCCTTAATTCTACCTCTTTTACTCTTTTCTTTGATTTTTCCTTTTTAAAAGAAGAAGAAGAAGACTTTTTTAGGTAGGTTTCTTCTTAGTTACCTTATTTAAATCGTCTATTTTCTGTCCTTAAACCACCTAATAAGAAGGGGCTTTTTTAAGGTAAAGCCAGAAGCAATTAGCTATAAAGTGGCCTAGTTTTTTGCATTCTTTATAGTAAGAATTCGAGGAATTCCCCTACTTTTTCTAGGGCTTTTTCTATAGTAAGAAACCTTTCTCTAAAGAGTCCTTTATATCCTCTACTCTTTTAGCTTCGTCTAAAAGACTAGCTATAAAGGTCTCGAGAGAAAAGGCTATAGAATTATACTTAAGGCTCTGCGTAATATTAGTTATATAGCTTTTAAAGTCCCCGCGAAGGGATTTAAAATCCATACTATAAGAACTACTTCCGGAATATCTATTTCTCGAGATTTTAATTCCTCGTAGACTTTTTCCACCTTATAAAGGTATTTCTCTAACTATAAGTTAGAAGGACTTAAGTTAAATAGCTATTTTATAAGTAAATAATTCGACGAGAAATTCGAGGGATTATATAGCTTTTATAGCTCTTCTTAAGTATCTTTAGCAGTAGTTATATGCTTAATCTACATTTAAGGACCGTCTTTTAAGCGTAGGAAAATCAAAGTAAGAGCCTCTTCCGTCTTAGTATAATTAGCTTACTTTAAAGCAGCTATAAGCTTTTCTTTAATAAGAATTACTTATATTTTAGAAGTCTATAAGGTATAATTTAAATTACCCTTTAACTTAAAAAACTCGTATTCTTTCTAGCCTACTATTTTATATATCTTTAGTAAGATAGAATAAGTAAGTAAAAAAAAGTTAATTTTTAACTTAAGAAGGGTCGAAAAATAAAAGAAGTCGGTGGAGATTAGTAAAGGAAATTTTAAGCAAAATCTTAAAGAAGGAAGGAGTCTTAACAGGGAAGAGGGATTTTCAAGGGAAATTTGTATAAATAAGGGGATTCTTAAAGAATTTTCTAGAAAAGAAAAGAGATTAAAAAAGGTAATCGAGGTTAAGATATCTTTAGGTATAAGTTCTAAGAGATTTAGTCGTTTAATTAACGCTAAATTTTAAGGAAGGTTAAATAGGTAGTTAAGAAAAGGGTTTATATTTTTCCTAGAATTTGCTAAAGTTAGTTAAAGGAGTAATTAATTTCCCGCTATAGTAAGCTAAGCCGGGCTTATAACCTATTAAAGGTTAAAGCAGCAGCGACATTATAGGGAAATTAGGGGATCACGTAACAGCACGTATAAAATAGGTTAATATTATATAAGGCAGAATTTAGCTAGAATTAATAAATAAAGAATAAAGTGCGTAAGTGCTTATAGAATCTTTAGCTATTAAGTAGCGGGAGATTCGCCTTTTATAGATAAATATAAGGAAACGGAGTGACATATCCGGACCGGCCTTTAAGCAGTCTAAAAGCTAGAGAAACATTGATTTTAAAGCATTTTACCCCGTGGCTATATATCCCTTCCTTATGCGGCAATTTATATTTAAAGTTAGTTACGGTTAGTTTAGGTTTAAGCGGATCCTTGTTTTATCTAGCTACCTTAACCTCCTTAGTTCCGTATATAACGTTATAGATATTATAAAAAAACGTAAGAACCTAGGAAATAACGAGCCGAAGCCAGGCTATTTAATATGGGTTTTTATATAATTTATACACCCCTCTATGCTTAGCTAATTAAGTAAGGAATAAATAGCTGATTTATTAAAGTAGTAAAATCACTTTCTTATAAAGATATATAAAGCAATTGTTTTTATAGTATTTAGTTTAGGATAACTACTTATACGCCCTATCTTTAATAGTAATAACTATATTAAGATATTTTATAAAAAACGTAGAAGGCTTATTACTATCTTTTTTTTTAAAAAAGGGCTCTTTATTTATTTAATTGAATTTAAAGTCTTTAAGATTATAGCTACTATTATCTTCTATATATAAAAGTATAACGTTTATATTAAAATAAGGAGCGTTTTTATTATGTTTATAAATAGTCTATAAAAAAGTTTCGTATTTATAATTATTCTTAGTCTTAAAAGCATTTCTTTACTAGTCGTTTAAGCTTTTAGCTTCTACCTTTATCTTTTTATTAAGTTCTTCTTTATAAAGACCCTTTATAAGCAAACTAGTCTTAAATAAACTAAGGGTTAGCATAATAAGCTTAGCGTCGATTTCTTTAGTATCCTTAATTAAAAGTAGTAGTAAAGTATATTACGGATTATAAGCTAAGAAGTCATTATTCTTATAAATAAGTATATTTCTTCCCTTAAAGAAATTCCTCTTTTTAATATAGTCTCTTATAATATAGCCTTCTTTTATATAGTTAAAGTATGAAATAGCTTTCTTAGCGGGCTTTAGCAGGCTTACTTTAAGGGTATTTAAGTTTATTGCATTACTTAAGTCGCGCTCTTACTTTTTATAATTTTTCTTTATAACCCCGCTAGGAGTTAAACGGTGCTTTCTTTACTATAAGCGTTTATACTACCTATTATCTATCCGGACTGCGAGATTAATATAGTTTAATAGCGTCTTTAGCTTATTTAAGCAGTAAATTTCGTCTTAAACTTCTTCTTTAAGACTTTTATAGAAAGTCGCTATAAAGGCATTATCTTCTTATATTAGCTTAAACGTTATTTATAAAAATCAAGCTATATAAGCTAATAAAGATATAATATACTTAAGGCTTCTTAATTTATGCTTTGCTAATCGTTGCTTATTTATAATTCCGAACGTTTTTCGTAGAGCTTCTTTAAAGTTATTAAAATTCTTAAAAATATTCTTCGTTTCGGAATTCTTATCTTTAAGACTATTATCTATATTGTCTTAAAGAATTAGTTCGAACTATATTACTACTAAGCCTTATAAGTAACTAAATATCAATATAACTTTTACTACTTCGTAATTTATTATAGTAAGATAAAACTAAAAATAAGCTTTAAGAGAGGTAATAAACTCTTATAGCTTAGCTAATTCTTTACTATAAGGTTTAAAAGCCTAAATTTTTAAAATAAAACTACTATTTATAAAGCTTATAAAGGGATAAGAAAGCTTTAAATACCTTAAACTAGCCTACGGCTAATTAGTTAGCTATAATATTATAAAAGTAAATATTCTTCTTTTATTTATTATAATTAAATAGATATAAGTATAATAAATACCTTTCTTTTACTAATAGCTTAAAGAACTTACTAAGTATATAAATACTAAGTATTGTTTATTAAAGCTATTAAGTTTATAAAGATTCTTATAAGCTAGTTTTATATAGTAAAATCCTTAGTATTTTTAATATACTAAGTAATAAGGCATAATTTATTTAATTTAAATTTACTAGCTAGAAAAGGAGAAGAAGACTTAATGCTAACTATTTAACTAAATAAAGTAAGGGTATCTTATTATACGCATTTCTCGTATTAAAACTAGCTAAAGAAGAAGAAAAAAGGAGTTAAGGGAAAAAAGAGGAAAGACCTCCTTTTATACTTTTTTAAGGCTATTAAAAGGCTTTCCTTTTATATATTTTTATATACTTTTATATCTTAATCTATAATTTATACCTTATATAACTTATACGGTTATTAAACTACTTTTTAGCTAATAAAAATAGCTTATACTACCTTTATTACTAGTTATAAGTAATATACGCTTTATTACTTATAATTAGCTTATAAGACTAAATATCCTTATCTTAAACCCTTTTTTTAAGATTTTATTCTTTTTTAAAAGGAGGCCTCTTACTTTAGCTTTATATAAGGTATTAGTCGATTATATAAGGTATTAGTCGATCTATTTAATACTAATCCTATTACTAGCTAAAGCTAGCCTAAGCCGAATTTAACGTATTTAACCTATACCGCTTATAGCTAATACTAGCTATCTTTACCCGTTAAGCTATATCGTCTCTCCTTAAAACTACTAGTATTTACTTTAATAGTTATAACTTATAACTAGCGGTATTTACTTTACTAGTTACTTCTTTATATCTAGCGGTATTTACTTTACTAAATATTAGTACTTTTAGTACTTAGGATTACTAATAGAATAGGGTTTCCGTTATACTAGCTTAATATATAAAAGTATTTTGCTTAAAAGATAATAAGGCATATCGCCTACTTTTAAAAAAAGAAGAAAGAAAAAAAGAACCTTATAAGTAGCTATAGCTATAGCTAAGGAGGTAATAAAAGTAGATTCCGATTTAAGAAAAGAGGAACCTTAACGCGAAGTTAGGCGCTAAAAGAGAAGGAGAAATAGCAAACGGCTTAAAAGTTAATAAAAAAGCACCTTATACTAAAGTTAGTACTACTTAAGGTTAATATTAATAAGAAAAAGGGGCTTAATATACTTATAAATATAAGCTATAACTACTATTTTATAATAAGTAAGGGGGTAGCGATAAAGCTATAAATACCCTTTATAAATAAGATAAGGAGGCTATTATAGCCTTTTTTAAATAATATACTAACGCTTTAGATAAAGAGGATCGTAGCGTTTAAAATAAAGATTAATAAGCACTTAAAATAGAAATTCGCTTATATAATACTAAAGTTAAGCTATAATATATTTTTAAGGAGACTATAGATAAAGAAAAACGAGGTAGTTTATAAAATTAAGGGGGATCGGATTTAGTATAGAAAAGCGGGGATTTAAATTAGCCTTTAAGGATTAAAGGAATCTATAAAGATCGTAAATATCTAAGAATCGAATCTAATAAGCGCCTTTATCTTTATAGCGGAGTGCCGATAAAAAAAAGCTTAAAAGAATAACTAAAAGCAACAATAAGCGCTTAATATAAAGGTAGTTATAATAAAAAACGTAAAGAGGGCCTTTTAGCTAAAGACGCCGGTTAACTTAGCAGAGTATATCTTAGCCTAGGCGTTATAAGCTTATTTAGACCTTTTTATACTTATAAAAGCGCTTAAGTAGCCCTTATTTTAACTAAGCGTAAATTATAAGATTTATTTTACCTTAAATAAGGATAGTAAGGAGCCGCTACTACTATAAGGGCCCTTTTATAGTATATTAAAAGAAGAACTCCTTATCTTTTAAAAGACTTTAAATAAGCTATTAAAGGCAAACCTTATATACTTAAGTAGTTCGTTAGCTACGGCGCCGGTATTATTTATAAGGAAGGCTAATAGCTATTTACGCTTTTATTAAAACTACTAAGCCTTAAATATAATTATAAAAAGGGATCGGTATACGCTACTATAAATTATAAAAACGCTAAGGATACTATTAAAAGTATATTAGTTTATAAAACTTAACGTTATTATAGTATTTTATAAGATTAAAACCGCGGAGGGCTATAAGTTTAAGACGGCCTTTTAAATAAGGTTTAGATTATTTAAGTAGTAAGTATACTTATTTAGCTTTATAAAAACGCTAGCTACCTTTTAACGCTATATTAACTAAGTATTAAAAGACTACTTTTATAAGTTTATTATAATATATATAAATAACGTTTTAATTTACTTATTAAAGTCGCTCTGCGATTACTAATATAAAGTAGTAAAGGTGCTTAAAAAGTTATAAAAAGCAGGCCTTATACTAAACTTATAAAAATACGACTTTATAATAAAAAAAGTAAAGTACTTAGATTTTATTATATAAGCTAAGGGTAAGGTTTAGTACGACTTAAAGAAGATTTAAGCTATTTAAATATAGTAAGTGCTAAGGAATATAAAAGGCGTTCGGAGCTTCCTTAAGTTCGTAAATTACTATAATACCTTTATCCCGCTTTATACTAAGTGCTACGCCCTATAGCATAAGGATAAGGGGACAGAGCGCGGACTAATTACCGCTAGTTAAAGCCGGTACTACGGACTAATTACCGCTAGTTAAGGCCGGTACTATAGACTAATTACCGCCGGTCGGGCTAGTATAATAAACTAATTACCGCACGTAAACGTATATAGGGGTTTAAAAATAGTAAAAAGCTTATCTATTCTTAAAGGCATAGCTAGCTACTTTATACTTAGTTCTTTAAGCTAATTTTAAGGATCTCTAACTATACTATCTATAATACGTAAAATAAACCGTAGATATCCTCGTAGAATTGCTTAATAAACTAAGTATAAGCCCGGTTAGAAACACTATAAACTATAGTTAGGGAAATCCCTTAAATATCCTTAGATATCCCTTAAAAATCGCGGTAAGGTTTATCCTATATCTTTTAGGGTGCTTTTATAGTTAAAAATAGGTCGAACTATAGTTAGGATATCCCGCGGAAATCCTTAGAAATCCCTTAAAGATACTAGCAAAATCCGCTTAATAGTTTCTACGGTATCTCTTATAATTAAAGACGCTATAAACTATAATTAGGTAGGCTCTTAACCCTTTATAGTTATATCCTAAAAACCTTAGCGGGGTCCGACTAGTAATATTTATCGTATCTCCTTAGGCGAGCCTTTATAGTACGTGCTTTAAGCGTTCTTATCGCGGGGTTTTATAGGGCTTCCTTAAAAGTAAAGTAAGGAGTCTAGGCATAGCTATTTAAATTCTATAATAACTCCTTTAAGTAAGAAAGAAAAGCCGATATCCTTATTAGTTTAAAGTAAGGATAAAGTAAAGGGGGTGCTAAGTAATAGCTTCGTAATAGCGTCTTTATACTATATTAGTAGTATACTATCTTTATCCTTTTAATAGATTTTTCGGCCTATCCGGCCGATAGTAGCTAAGTAGCTTAAGATAGTTAGTAAGCGGCTTTATCGTAGATCTTTACCTTATATTTAGTTGTACGGCTTCGTCTTTATTAAGGCGATTAGTATATCTAGCTAGAACTTATAATAAAGTTTTTCCGACTTTTCTTTAAGGTATATATTTAAGCCCTTGCCAGGCAGTAAAGAGTCTCCGCGCTAAGGAATACTTAAGTTCCTTAATAGGATACGTTATAAAAGACTAGCTTTATTTAGGCCTTATCTTATATTATTATCCTACTTATCTTTCTTACGCCGTTTTTAATCCTTTACTAAGTCTCCCGTTTTACTTATTAGCTTTATAGGCCACCTATAAGCGAGATATTATATCCTACTTACTACTACTATTATAGTTATCCCCCGCTCTTTATTGCTAGGCTTTCCGACTTATTATTATTTTTATATAGCGCTACTACCTACGCCTTTCCGCTAACTAACGCGCGTCTAGCTACTAAGAAGGTATTAAGGTAAGGGTAAGCTATCCCGCTAATATTAATAAGTATAGTAAGCACCGGGGTATTAAATATCTATATTCCCGCTTAAAAGTAAGTAATAAAGTCCTTAATAGCCTTAATGCTTAACTCCTCGCTTTTAAGGTTTTAAACGTACTTAATAGTCTTAAAGAACCTTTATATAAAGGGGGCCTTAAGGGCAAAAATATAAAGCGTATAGTCGGTGCGGCTAATAAAGCGGATATTAAAGCCTAAGAACTTTATTACTTAAGTTAAAGTTTAATCGCGTTTAAACTCTTTATAGGCTTATAAGTAAAACTTAGCGTAGTTTATAACTAGGCGGAAACTCCTAATTATTATAATCTCGTTACTAAAGTATAGGCTTATAAAGCCGGGTCCGTTAAGGATCGTATTAGTTACTATTAGCGGCTCTTATAAGATCGGGCGGCGGAATATATCGTAAGGCTAGTTATCGCTATCTCCTCCGGTTAAGGAGGGACGGCGGATAGACTATAGTAAGGCGCTCGTGCGCCTTTATATAGCCGGGCTAAGTATAGCGGCGGGCGGGAAGAGCGTTCGTTAAGCGGGACTAAATAGGTCCTTAAGGCTTATTATAACTATAGGCTAAGAAGGGGATTTTATAGTATAGGCTAGACTGCGTATAAAGCGAGATAGAGTTTTAGCTATAGTCGCTTAAAACGCTGCTATAAACCTAGCTATAAACTAGTTAAGCTAAGCTTTAAATACGTAGTTAAGGACGGCGCGGACGTCGTTTTAATTATTTAGCTAAAGCGGGTTTTTGCTAGTTATAGCGGCTACTATAAATCTTAAGATTATAGCGAGGTTAGCTAACCTTAAAGCGTTAAGTATTAGCTAGTTATTCCACTAATAAAGATTTCTAGCTACGCCTTAAAAAATATATAGGCGGTAAGGGCTTTTAAATAGTAAAAGCTAAGCGGGAGGTATAGCTAAGTTGCCGCGAAACTAGCTATTTAGACCTCGCTATAATATAAGGCCGGGAGGTAAGTTATTATAAAACGTAAGATATAAGCGCTCCGGCTACTTATATATTAGTATATAAGATATAAGTATATAGACGATAATTAGCGTCCTAACCCTTAACTAAGGCCGGGGCGAGACCTTTTAGCAGTATAGTATTATTATACTGTTTCTCTATAGTAAATAGTAGTAATTCCTTTAGCGTAGGTTCGATCCCCGCGTAAAAAAGTAGACTTATAAGTCTATACGGAAATAAGGCTCCCCTTAAGCGCGCGTAATAATATAAGTATACGCAGCTTCTAGCTACTAGCTTAATAAACTAAGGAGGTCCCGTCTTATAAATAACGAGGACGTTATTATCTTTCTTTTTAAGGCGGCAATTATTATAAAACGTAAGATATAAGCGCTCCGGCTACTTATATATCGGTATATAAAATATAAGTATATAGACAATAATTAGCGTCCCGACCTTTAACTAAGGCCGGGGCGAGACCTTTTAGCAGTGCGGTATTATTATACTGTTTCTCCGTAATATAAGTCGTTTAAGTTAAGTATTTAAAGAGAGTAGTATAGGCCGTCCCTTATAGTACTATAGTTTAAGTCGAATCCGTTAGCTTAAGCGCGGCTGCGGAAGGCGGCGTGGGTTTATATAAAAGCTTAAACTTAAAGGTTCTAACTCTTGCTAAAGGACTTAAGGCTACGGAGGATAGCCGCCTCGTTTTTATAAAGCTTAAGAGCTTATTTATATCCTTTATATTAAAGGCATAGGGGCTTATAAAAAAGCAGGCTAAAAAAGTAGTTACGGAATAGCTAGTCTTAGCTATAAAAAACGTTAAACGATAAAGGGACTTAAAACAAGAGTATAAAGATTATAGGCTTAAAGTAAAGAAAGTTATATATATAGGAGTAAGTAAGGTGCGGCGGGCTATAGCTAGCGGTAGAGGGAAATATAGTTATAGAAAGAAGAAAGGAAAGGAGAGATAGTAAGCGGCGGAGAGAATTTAAATAAGTATACTATAAAGCTAAAAAGGCCTTATTGCTTAAGGTAAACGGCGGTATATTATTATTAAAATAATTAATTACCTTAAGCGTAGTAAGTTATAGTTTTTTATAACCTATAGTAGCTTTTAAGTCTTATACCTAGGCCTAACCGCTTAATTCTCTTAGTTAAAGAGTTTCGTATTAAGTTATAAAGGCCGCGCGTTATGCTCTCGTCCGAACTACTTAAGTAGCTAACTCCTTTTATACTTTTTCGAAGGCTTTTACGATCTTTAGTAAGAAGACCGCTTTTTCGTTTACTTATAAGTTATAGCTACTTAGCTAGCCTTTTTAAGCTATAAAGAACTCCTTCCTTAGCTTTCTACCGCCTTTCTTTATTATACGGCTTTATAGGATTTATTTTACTTCTTACTTATTTAAGTAAGGTATCCTTTTATCTTAAACTAGTCCTAAGTATATAGCTAGCTCGTCCGCTAAGCGTAGTTATACTACTAAAATAACCGGATAGATATTAAGGGACCTTTTTATATCTAGCCGGTATATAAGCTATCTTACTTTAGCGGTAACTTTAAACGGCTTAGTACGTCTTTTTTAAAGCTTTATTAGTTTGCCGTCTGCGATATAGTAGCCTTTACTAAGCTATAGCTAGACTTAATCGCTAGGCTTAAATTCTAATAAGCGGTATTTCTTATTATATCTATCCTTTATAGCGGGTTAAGTATAAGCAATAGCTAACCTAGCTTCTTCTTATAAGACCTCTTAGTTTTATAAGTATAAGTAGTTACTAAGAAACCGGAGGCCGTTATTTATTCTTATCCTTATAATAAGCTTACTAAGGGCCGCGTAAATTACTAAGGAGAAAGTGTTATTAAGGCTAAACTAAAAGGCGATTAGCGTATTAGTCTAGCGTAGGTTTAAGAAATTAGTAGTAAAGAATCGTAGCGCGATTTTTACGGTTTAGTTTCGCCTTTTTAATAGGCCGTCGGTTTAAAGGTACTAAGCAGTAAATATAAAAAGCTTCGATCTAAAGGCTTACTATAAAGTCCGCTAAAATACTAAGGTAAACTTTACGTCTTAATTAAAGATTATCCCCTTCGGAATCCCTTAATTAGCACGGAGCAGTTTAGTATATAACGCTTATACTTAGTCTTTTACTATAAACTAGTTATTACTTAGGATAAGGAGATATATTTTTAAGAATTTATCGGTTATAGTTAGTAAGGTATTAAAAAAGATCTTTATAAGATCTTTTTATAAGGATTGTTTAGCTTAGACTACTAAGAGCCCGGTAATAAAGTCTATTATTATTATATAGTATAAAACCGGCGGGCTTTAAATCGGGATAAGCTGCCTTAGCGTCTTACCTTAGTCGGTTTAGTTATAATAATAAGCATCGTAGCTATCTATAACCTTATCTACGTATTTACTAAGCTATAAGATCTAGAAGCTTTTAAATAAGTCTTGCTATATATAGGTGCGGCTAGTATAAAAGTATTTAGCGTAGGCGTTTTTAACGATCTCCTTAGCGTAAGTCTTAAGGATATATAGTCTCTAGCGTTTATTATTCTCTATAAAGTATAGTAACCCTTATAACTAAAAGAATAAGAGTTTAAGGACCTTATCCTTATTACTAAGCTATACTATGATTTTTACTTACTATATATCTTTTATATATCCGTTAATTATTTTCTAGCGGAGCGGCAATTTAATTAATACTTCTATATAGAGGAATACGCAGTCCGTTATCTTATCTTCCTAAATACGTTTTAATTCCCCTTTTTAGTTTAAGGATACCGGCCTATCGTCTTAGTACGGCAAACGTAAGAGCGCGTCCGGCATAACGTTTTCAACGCTTAAGATATAGCATACCTTAAGCGGGAATTAGCTTAAGTATTAAGACGCGAGGACTAGCTTATTATTAAATTTTATACTAATAAAGAATAAGGATTTTTAGTATACGATTTTATAAGTGCTCGCGTAGTTAGTAAATATAACTACTTATAGCGTTTTTACGGATAGTACTATAATACGTAGCTTATATACTACTTATATTAAGCCGGCTACTTTAAGTTCTATAGGCTAGTATTAAGGTTCTCCGCCTTAAAGGGCGCGGCTTAAGTAAACGATAGGCTAAACCTTAGTCTAAGCTAGTAGCGTCTTTTTATCCTATTTTATGCCTTTTTTTAAGTAAAAAGCTATAGCCGCTACTTTATATTCTCGGGATATATCGATTTAGATAAATATTTATTAAGCGGGGTCGAAGTAGTAAATCGTTTAAAGCTTAGTAAGTTTCTTAGTTAAAATTGCGAAAGCCTCTTCTTCTTTTAAAGTAAGCTAAAAAGCGCCTTTTATAGTATATTAAGCCTATCCTTAGCCCTTTAAAGGGACTCCTTCTTCCTATCTTACTTAAAGCAGCTCCGTCTTTCGTTTTTATAAAACGTTAACTTCTTTAGCGAAATGCGGGACTATATAGTATAGCTACTTAATAAGGCCGATCTATTTCTTAAGCTATTAAAGGTTCTTTAAGAACGCGATATCCCTTAAAGCTTATATATATTCGTTTATATTTATTAGGCTAATAGCGTCTACTTTAAATCTAAGGAGCTATATAGATAGGTATACTAAAAAGGACTTTAGTCTAGATAAGGTAATATTATAGTCGTAGAAGGCGCGGAATACGGCTTTTAAATATTAAAGGTGTTTTTCGGCTATATTAAAGTAGATAATAATGTCGTTAATATAGGCCGCTACGTATTCTTAGTATCTATAGAAGATATTATTAATAAACTTTTAGACGTATGCCGGGGAGTTCTTAAAGCTTATAAATATTATTAATAATCTTTTTAGCCCGCGATAGCTTATAACTATAAACCTTTCTTAGTAGTCTTAGTAGATTAAGAACTAGTAGAAAAACAATTATACGTTTACCGTATTAATAAACTTCTTTCCTTAAAGGCGTTTAATTATATTGCTTTAAAGGGGCATTAAGTAAGCGTTTAAGGTAATAATAGCGTTAATCCCTTATAAGTCTACGACTACTTGTCCTTTCTCCTTTCCGTTTACTATCTTCTATACTATAAATACTAGCGCCGCGAATAAAGTTAGCTTATAAACTTATTTTAATCGGCCTTACGTAGTTAGCTAGCTAAATATCGTATTTACTACCTTCTTATCTTTATCGCTTAATAAGTATAATCTTAATATAACTTATTAATATTGCTATCTTTTTACTAAAGGAATATATATATATTTAGATTCGTTTATATATACTACTCCCTTATCTTTTTAAAGGCGGGGAAACGATTAAAGGATATCTTAGACTTTTAATACGTATTTTAAGTCTTTAGCGTAGATTTAGACGCCCTTATTAGTAGTAAGTTCGGGTAAGTCCTTAATTCGGCCGATTTTAAGTTTATAGTTTATAGTAAGATCCTTTTATAAGAAGTCCTTAGCGGGGTTTATTTTATTCGGATTTTCTATAAGGGCTTCCGCTAAGGGAGTAGTAGCATTAACCTCTTTATATAGCTAGAACTGCTTATTAAGGTCTATAATTATCCTTACCTTTTAGCCTTAGCGGAGCACTAGTAGTTCCTTAAAATAGTTTATCGCCGTAAAGCTCTTATAATCTTATATTATTATCCGGGCGAGCTTAAGGTTATCGGGGAAAAATATTATATTACGCCTTAATAGCAGCGCCCGTACTTATATAAGTAAGGCGTAGCTAAAACTAGCTAAAATCGTTATAGTAACTAAGTAGATTACCTATCTATATATCGCTAGTCTTAACCGGACTATCTTAACTTTAGCTTTAATCCCTTTATAAGCCCCGATTTATAAGACCGATATAGAGTTAATAAGGTCCTTTTAGTAAGAAACTAAAAAGTCTTAGCTAAGTAATATATTAGCCGCTAAGCGTTTTACTATTTAAGCGCCAATCCTTACTTTTACGACCGCGAGGCTACCGTTTAGCCTTCTTAGTATATAAGCGGTAAATTCCGCTTATTTAATAATAGCTATTCTTCTTACTCCTTAAATAAGAATTTATTAAAAGGAATTTATAGTTACGTTTTAAAAGGTCTTTACTAAGTTAGCTTAAATAAGGCTTTAGTTTGCCTTAATATCTATATAGGCTTTAATGCTTATCCCGGGCCTTTCTTTTCCGTAGACTAATAAGCGTATATAGGTAAATCGTAACGGCTTATTAAGGTTTAATAGCTAGATATTAAGGAAAGCCTTAACTATCTAAACGCTTTATAGCTTCCGAATAACTACTTACTATACTAAGCTATATCTTTATATAGCAATATCTTAGTTAAGGTTAAGGGGGTGTTTATTTTTAATATATTAGTAAAGCTTATTCTTTAAGGGGAATACTTTATTATAAAATCCGCACGCTTTATCGGCCTCCTATACTAAGTCTGCTATAGTATAGATTGCGGTTTCTTTTAAGCTTTTATCGGTATTTAACTAAGCTCCTTTTATATCGTACTCTTTATCCCTTAAATAGTCGTTAGTCTTTACTATAGTTCTTTCCTTAGTCGCGGGGTATGCCCGTTTTAGCTTTAGCATTAGTAAGTATATAGTCTTAAAGGTCTTTTTTCTCTTAAGCCGGAGGACCTTAACTTATATTCTTAGCTATTTAAGCGGGTTTCTCCCTTAACTTAGCGAGCGCTATAAGGCTTAAGGTATATCCGCCTTTGCTAAGCGGTTTAAAAACGTAACCCTTAGTTTTAGCAAGCTTTTAATAAATAGCTAAGGCGTCTTAAACTATTCTTTAAGTGCGTATAAGGTATAGCTAGTCGGCCCTCGCTTTTTTATAAGTTAGACCTATTTCTTTTATGCTAGTAAGTGCTTTTAAGATCCTTAAGTATATTTAACTTATAGCTAAAAAAGAATTTCCTCGTATTTATTAATTTATTTATTTATATCCTCGTTCCTTACTAAACGTTATAAGGATTCTTATAAGTAAACGTC
>JAPEBW010001693.1:0-20132 GCA_027405785.1 Ophiocordyceps robertsii | reverse complement strand
ATCGCTAGAGCAATTTTATAGCGTTTATTTATAAATACCCCCTCTTTTAGAAAAAGAGGGAAAAATCCGAGTTTACTTAGTATATCTTTTAAATAGGTATACTAAAGCTTTAAGCTTTATTTAAGACCGTATAATGATTTCTTTAGCTTTGCCTTTATTAAACCTTTATTATATAGGTCTATGAATTTCGATAGATTTATCCCTTTTTTTTATAATAAGACCTATTCTTAGAATAATAGTCTTCTAAAGTATATTGTTCGTAGCCCGGAGGAAGATTAATATATACTTCCGAATCTATATCGGCGTAAACGAAGGCATTAGTTATATCTATTTACATAGCTTTATAATTATTCGAAACTGCTAAAATAAGAAGAATTCTAGTAGATTTAGGTCTAGCTATAGTTAAGAAGGTCTTTAAGTAATCTAAGCTATATATCTACTTTAATCCCTAAATTACGAAACGGGCTTTATATTTAATAATTTGATTTTAACTATCCTTCTTAATAGGATAGACTTAATAGCTACTTAAAGCCTCCTTATCCTTAAAAAGATAGGCGAATTTCTAAGTATTATATTTAATTAGTTAGTTTATTTCCCCTAGCATAGTATTTTTCTAGCTAGCTAAATTAAGGCTATTTATTGCTTATTTATAGGTATTTAGCAAACTTTAATCCTTATCCTGTTTTATTATAGCTAGAATAGATTCCTTATAATCGCTATTTAAAAGCAAGCAAATATTAAGGTAATCTATATAGTTAGTATAGGACCCCGTTAAGCTTCTTAGGTATTTCTACTACTATACGACTAGTAAGGCTAGGATCTTTATCTAAATCTTTATATAGAGAACCTTTTTCTATAGAGGTTAAGGGAATTTCTTTAGTAATTTCCTTTAAAGGGTCTTCCTTAATAGGGCTATAGGCTTTTAGCCTATCTTTATTCTTTAGAATTATATTAAAATCGAAGTCTTTAATAGGACTAGAAAGGTTATTTATAAACCTATTTTCTAGTATAGTAATATCCCTAAAGACTATTAATTTTCTCTTAAAAAAATCCTAGACTTTATAAGCATTTTTACTATAGCCTATAATAACTCCCTTAAAGGCTCTGGCTTTAAGCTTTTCTTTAGGGTCCTTATTTTTTAAATAAGTAAGGCTTTTAAATGTTTAAATTTGATTTAAGGTCTTAAAAGGTATAGTAATATTATCCTTCTTTTTTATAAGGCTTTTAAAGCCTATAGCTAAATATAGAGATCTATTATATAGGTAAGTAGCTATTAAAAAAGCTTTACCTTCTAGATATTTAGGCAGTCTTGCTATATATAAGAAAGAACGGACTTTTTCTAATATAGTGCGATTTATTCTCTCTATTCTACTGTTTGATTCCGGTGTTTTAAGAGGGCTAGAATTAAATAAGATACCGTTTCTTTTATAGTATGTCTTTATCTTATATATAAATTCCTTTGCATTATCTAAAAATACTTCTTTAATCCTAGTTTTATCCGGGTTATTTTTAACCCTATTTTTAAATTCTAAGAACCTTTTTATAGCTTCCCTCCTACCTTAAAGGAGGTATAAGTCTAGAAATCAGGTTCCTATATCTAGGAAAGAGATATAGTAGTAATATTTATTATAAGTAAGCGTTTTAATAGGCCCCTAAATATCTAATACTATTTTTTTAAGGTAGGAATAAGTCTTATTCGAAGGTTATTTATTTACCTTATTTATAGCTTTTGCCTTTATGCAAATCTTATAGTGTTTTATTTTATTCTCTTCTTCTAAAGGCATCTTTATATCTTTATTATACCCTTTTAATACTTCTAAAATAGCCTTATAATTTATATGCTTAAAGCGTAAATGCTAAGTATAAAAATCTACATCCTTTTCTTTTAAAGAGGTAATAAGGAGGGAATTCTTTTTTAGTAAAGGTTTTAGTAGAATAAAATAAAGTTTATTTTTAAGATATTTCTTAGTAAGAATCTATGCTTTATTATTTAAAAAAGGACTTTATCCTTACCTATAAGAGTATAGGTATTCTTAAAATATTACTAGCTAATTATGTTAACTCTAATTTTAAGTATATAAAAACAATCTTTACGCGTATATCTTGTTTTAAAATATAGGAATTTAAATACTAAATCCCCCTTTCCTTTTACTAATATAAAAGAAGCTTTTCCTTAGTAGACTTTTATTTTAATCTCTTTATAGTCAATAACGTGATTTTTATTTATAACTATATACTTAGTAGCACTAAAATCGTATGTAAAATTAAAAGTCCTTTTACTATATCTAGGAAATCCTCCTTCTTTTGCCTTTAATACTAATTCTCGGATCTAAGGGAGTAAGGCTTTTAAAGGTCTTAAAGGAGTATCTTTATTAGCTTTTAAATCTGCTTTTAAAGGGGTTTCCTTTATAGAGGTTAAAATTACCTTTAGAAGGTTATTCGAGGCTACCCCGGGGGTAAGGGCTTAAGAGAGAGGAGAGGATAGCTAAGAAAGGTTAATAAGATCTATATCGAGGTCTATTTTAGTTGAATTTAAAACCTTATCTCCCTCTTTGCTTAATTCTACCTCTTTTACTCTTTTCTTTAATTTTTTCTTTTTAAAAGAAAAAGAAGAAGAAGAAGAAGACTTTTTTAAGGTAGGTCTCTTCTTAGTTACCTTATTTAAATCGTCTGTTTTCTTCCCTTTAAGCACCTAATAAGAAGGGGCTTTTTTAAGGTAAAGTCGGAAGCAATTAGCTACTAAGTGGCCTGGTTTTTTGCATTCTTTATAGTAAGAATTCGAGGAATTCCCCTGCTTTTTCTAGGGCTTCTTCCGAAGTAAGAAAGCTTTCTCTAAAGAGTCCTCTATATCCTCTACCCTTTTAGCTTCGTTTAAAAGACTAGCTATAAAGGTCTCGAGAGAAAAGGCTATAGAATTATGCTTAAGGCTCTACGTAATATTAGTTATATAGCTTTTAAATTCCCTGCTAAGGGAATTTAAAATCTATACTATAAAAACTACTTCCGAAATATCTATTTCTTAAGGATTTAATTCCTCGTAGACCTCTTTTACCTTATAAAGGTATTTCTCTAACTATATGTCGGAAGGACTTAAGTTAAATAGCTATTTTATAAGCAAATAATTCGACAAGAAATTCGAGGGATTATATAGCTTTAATAGCTCTTCTTAAGCATCTTTAGTAGTAGTTACGTACTTAATCTATATTAAGGGACCGTCTTCTAAGCGTAGGAAAATCAAAGCAAGAGCCTCTTCCGTCTTAGCATAATAAGCTTACTTTAAAACAGCTATAAGTTTTTCTTTAATAAGAATTGCTCGTATTTTAGTAGTCTATAAGGTATAATTTAAATTACAATTTAACTTAGAAAACTCGTATTTTTTCTAGCCTACTATTTTATATATCTTTAGTAAGATAGAATAGGTAGGCAAAGAAAAGTTAATTTTTAACCTAAAAAAGGTTAAAAGATAAAAGAAGTCGGTAGGGATTAGTAAAGGAAATTCTAAGCAAAATCCTAAGGAAGAAAGGGGTCTTAGCGGAGAAGAAGAATTTTTAAGAGAGTTTTATTTAGATAAGGAGATTTCTAAAGATTTTTCTAGAAAGAGAAAGAGATTTAAGGGGGTAATCGAGGTTAAGATATCTTTAGGTATAAATTCTAAGAGGTTTAGTCGTTTAATTAACGTTAAGTTTTAAAGAGGGTTAGACGGGTAATTACGAAAAGGGGTCGTAGTTTTCTCGGAAAATTTTAAAGCTAGTTAAAGGAGTAATTAATTTCCCGGCGTAGTAAGCTAAGCCGGGCTTATAACCTATTAAAGGTTAAAGCAGCAGCGAAATTATAAAGAAATCAGGAGATTATATAATAGCACGTAATAAAAAAGTCGATATTATATAAGGTAGGATTTAGCTAAAATTAATTAATAAAGAATTAAGTGCGTAAGTGCTTATAGAATCTCTAGCTATCTAATAGCGGGAGATTCGCCTTTTATAGATAAATGTGAGGGAACGGAGTAATATATCTAGACCCGCCTTCGGGCGGTCTTAAAGCCCGAGAAATGTTGATTTTAAAGCATTTTACCCCGTAGCTATATGTCCCTTCCTTATATAGCAATCCGTGTTTAAAGTTAGTTAAGGTTAGCTTAAGTCTAAGCGGATCCTTGTTTTATCTAGCTACCCTAACCTCTTTAGTTCCGTATATAACGTTATAGATATTGTATAAGGACGTAAGAACCTAAATAATAATAAGCCGAAGCTACGCTATTTAATGCGGATTTTTATATTATTTATACACCCCTCTATACTTAGCTAATTAAGTAATAATTAAATAGCTAATTTATTAAAGTAGTAAAATCACTCTTTTATAAGGTTAGTATAGGTTTAAGTAGATCTTTGTTTTATCTCGCTACCTTAACTTCCTTAGTCCTATATATAACGCTATAGAGGTTATATAAGAATGTAAGAACTTAGAAAGTAGCAAGCTAAAGCTAGGCTATTTAATATAGGTCTTTTTATAATTTATACACCCTCTTATCCTTAGCTAATTAAGTAAGGATAAAATAGCTGATTTATTAAAGTAGTAAAAATCACTCTCTTATAGAAATAAATAAGATATATATATATAATTTTAATAATTTAACTTAAGTAAAAAGAGTATTAAGGCCTGTTATTATAGATAATTCTTAAGTTATAAGTGACTTTAGTAACTAAAGAAAAGATCTCTTATTTAGCATAACTTTATATAATAAACTTACAGCTAAGTATAGGCTTAGATTATCTTAGTAAGCCTATAGATTATTTTTTTAAGGAATATAAAGTAGCGCGGCAACTTAAAATAAATCTTAAAGATCCCGCTTATAGTCTCTATATATACCTCTTCCTTCTTTACTTATATCTTACTTATATATACGTTATAGAAGATAAGAAAAAATATATAATATATGAAATTATATAACAGATTTAATATGAATTTTACCGTCTTTATACTATGCACTATTTTTATTATACGAAGCCTATTAGCTATAAGAGAGTAAATTTTACTCTTTAAAACTTATAGCCCTTAGCTTAGCCTTATATAAATTAAAACTAAGGCTATAAATATAAGGAAGGTTAAGAATATTATAAGTAATATAAAAAGCGATTAAATAGTTAATATAGTTTAATATAGTCTTTAAAAACTTAAGAGTTAACTTTTTAGCGCGCTTATATTCTTAAAAAGAAGTTACTATTTTCCTTTCTTTATTATTATAAGCTTAGTACTTATAGAAAAAACGCTATTTATAAGTAAAAGCCTTTAAATTTCTTAAAATTTAGTTTATATAAGCCCCGCTATTAGCTTAAAGTAAAAAGACGTACTTATAAAAAAGAGCTAAGATATATTTTTATGCTAAAGTAATTATAATAGTTAAAGTATAAATATAGGCGCTATATATATAAAGGTTTTATTAGCTATATATAGCAATTATAAGTGCCTTAATATACTTAAGACGCTTTTTATACTTATTTAATAAAAAAGACCTCTTAAGGATATATAATTTCGGCTAGGATATAAATAATTTAATGCTTTTTATAAATCTTCTTTAAGTAAAGAGCTTCTTACTTATAAAAGTAGTTTTTAAGGAAGAATATAAACAGCGAAAGGTCGCTAAACTCTGCTATAATAGCGGTATTATTAATCGGAGGTTATAAAAAGCGAAAAGTATTTTTAATATAAATAAAAAAGCTAAGGTAACTAATATTTCTTCCTTTATAAACCTAGGTCTTAAAATAATGATACATTTACTAAAGAATTCATAAATATATAAACTTAATGCTAAAATACAAAATTAAATAGTTTATTTTACTTAGAAATACTTAGTGTTAATATTAATACAAAAGTTAGTCTTTTTACGCTTAAAAGGGGTAAATAATACTAAAATCTATTTAGGCTAGCAAAGACTTTTTACGAGAGATTTAATATTTAAAAGATTTATTCCCTTATTTATAATAGCTAAAAAAGCACGCTTAAAAGCTTAAAAAAGCAAAAGCTAGCTAAATATAATAATAAAGAACTCTTTTTTATAATAAGCAAGGAAAAGTAGTTATATTAAAATAAGAAAAGTAAGAAGCTAAGAAAAAAGAAGTAAGCTTTAAGAAGTATTTAATTATAAAGAAAAAAGGAAAAAGAAATAGTACTTAAGTAAGCAATATATAAAAAGAAATAAGGAAGAAAAACTTAAGTAAAAGCATAAAAAAAGCTAAAGTAATAAGCTAAGGTTTTTAAACGATATATTACTTATATAATATATAAAAACTTTTAAGCTTATATACCGCTTTATAAGCCGCTTAAGAGGCTACTTAAAAAAAAGCTCTTCTTTATACTTAGATTTTATTTTCTCTTTTTCTCTTTTTTAAGTAATATTTTTTAATCCTATATTTATTCTTTTTTATTTTATACTTATGCTTTTTAACTTTACGCACGCTTTTATTTACTTTTTTATTTTAAGCTCTATAAAGAAAACAATAAGCCTTTATTTATACTATTATTACTTACGCTTATTAAGCAGAATTTTTTATATTTTAATTAATCTCTTAAATTTTTTAAAGCAAAAAGCTAACTAAAAACTATTTAATTAGTTATCTTTATACTTAACCTAACTATTATAGCTTTTTTATCAGACGTAATAAATAAGGCGATATAAGCTTGACTTTTTAAGCGTAAAAATAAAGTCTTTAATTAAAATATATACTATTTTATAAACTTAGTAAGTAAATAAATATGCTTACTTAGTTACTTTTTTTAAAGAGGAGCTAAATCCTTACTATTTTAAGAATAAAAAGCTTTTAAGAAGGCTAAAGCCTCATTTATTAAATAAAGATAAGCTAATATTTATAAAAACGTTTAGTATAACTAGTTTATACTACGCCCTTTTTAAAAGAACGCTTTTATTAAGCTTTTTAAGCTTATTATTTATATCCTTATAAGTAAACCTTTTAACTACTATATTAATATTATTATATAACTAAATATCCTTATAAAATAAGACTACTTTATAAATATATATAATTTTCTATATAAAGCTGCTATAAAAGCTTAATTAAGTAAATTTTATATAAGTATAGTCCTTGTATTTTAAAAAGGGATTTATAGAAAATTATCGCCGTTCTTAAGTAGCTTTTTATTATTATAACGATAAATAATAAGCTTTAAAATTTCTTTTATAAAGGAAAAGACTACCCTTTATAAGTTAAACTAATATATTTTAATTAGATAGTAAACTTTGTTACTTTAGCGTTTAACTTATAAAATTTTATTTACCGATATAAATATATTATTAAAATAATAAACTTTGCTATTTAGTTAAACTAAAGCGAGTTTTATTAAGGAGCTTACTTATAAAACCAATCTAAATATTTTCTTTATATCTTTAACGTTAAACTATAAAGCTAAAAAGAAAAGGCTTTTATAATTATCTAAGTATAATAATAACTTTTAGTTTGAAAAGAGATATTTATAATCTTTAATTAAATATTTTTAAAACAAAACCTTAAAAAAGATGTTTAAAAGTATAGCTACGTGGCTTAAATAATAATTTAATATTAAATTAAAGGCCTTATAAGCTTAAACCTTACTTTACTCCCTTTTTAGTACCTTTTTCTTTAAATTTAAGGGAGTAAGAATTTATAACTACTTAGTTCTTAAGAGACTTAAGGAGTTTCTTTTAAAAGGTTAGTATATATATAAGTTTACTAAACTTATAAAAAGCTATTTTATAGCTTTAAAGTAAGCTATAATATCTTTATATACCTTTACTATAAATAAGCTTAAGTATTATAAGTTTTATATATTATAAACTAAAAGTATTAAACGAGAATTTATATTATAAGACTAGCTTCTAGTACTAAGTTCTTTTTATACTAATAACTTACTTATTATAATTAGCAGCTTAAACCTTTTCGTATACCTTTTTTATTCTTAAATCCTTATAATTACTAAAGTTATTATAAGATTTTAGCTTTTTAGAAGATCTTTTATTTACTTATACTAAGTTTTTTAAGTTAATAAAAATAGTATGCTTATTTAAACAATACTTACTACTAGATTATATAAAGTCCTTAGCTTTAATAGTAAAAGCAAAGATATAATAATACTTTTAGCTTAGTTTACTTTAAAGACTAAATTTTAGTAAAACTCGTAGTAGTTATTAGTTAAGACTCCTTAATAAAAGCAACGAAAGAATAAGTAAGTTTTAATTAAAAAGTTTTCTAAACCCTTTAAATCCTATATAAAGGCTAGCTAAAGTATTGTTATCTTAAGTTGCTTTAAAGTAAGTTAGTTTTAAAGCTAAGCTTTTAAAGCCTTTTTAGCTTTTATTAATAACAAAGAAATATATAGTATAACTATAAACTTTATACTTCTTATTATTAAATAAAGAGAATTTTTAGCTACTTTAATATTCTTAAAAGCTAATATAAATATAAGTAGCTTTAGACTTTTAAGACTTTTTACATTTTCCTAGACCTTTTCCTTACTAAGAGATTACTTAAGACTTTTTATTAAAATAGAATAAAAGGTACTATTTAATTAAAAGACTTAAAGCATAACTTTAACTTTTATAATTCTTTTTACTTTTTAAGCACTTAAAACTCCTTTTTATAATATAAAGCTAGGCTTTAAGATAAACTATATTAATAATAACCTTATTTCTCTTTTAAAAAGGAAGCTTCTTTTAATAGCTTTAGTAATAGCTATACTTTAGGTAAAGAAAATTTATACCTTATTTCTTAGCTATATTAAAAAAGACATATAAAGCTTTTTATAAACAAATTTTAAAAGAAAGCTATTATACTAACTACCTTTTAAAAAAAAAAAACTATTATAAGATTAGTAAGCTAAAAGAAAGCCGGTATAAAAATAACTTAGGGCATATAAGCTGTTTTATAGTATTAAGTTATAGTCTTAAAGTAAGTTTAAACCTCTTTACTTTTTAAATTATTCGTCTCCTTTTAGCCTTAAAGATTAATAAACTACCTTAATTAAAACGCGGTAAAGCTAGCTATAAAAAGCTTTAATAAAGGACTTAAACTAAAGTCTTATAGTAAAAAGGCTTAATAATAAGCGGCTTTAAAAGAAAGTAATATTAAGTCCGGGAAACTTAAAAAGCATAGTAAAAATGCTAAAGCGAATTTTTAAAAATAGCTTAAAAGAGTAAGCTTAAAACTAAAGATAAGCTTAAAGCTAAATAAGCATTCTTATAAAAGGATTTAGCGAATATAAACTTAAAAGACTTTTTACTAAAAGTGCTAAAAGACTAAAGAAGATTTTTAAAGGTTCTTTTTTAGCTAAAAATATCTTTTTTTATCGTTTATATATCTTAATTAAGGAACAATGCTTAAGGTTTTTATAACTTTAAACGTTGTTCTTTTTAAAGACGTTAAAAAGGATTTTAACTAAGTAAAATAAACTACTTTTTTAATAAAAATAGTTTAAAACAAAGGTATAAGCTATATTAAATATTAAAAAACACGAAAAAGGAACTATTTTATTAAGTATAAGTAGGTAAGAGATAAGATAGTATAATATATTAATAAATTCTATTTGTATTCTTTTTTTAAGATTTTAGTTATAATTCTTAGTCTTAGTAATATACTTTTTAGTCCTTATTATTTAATATCTAAGCATATTAACTATACTTTCTTTACTATTTCTAACTTGAGTTTTCTTTTCTTAATCTTTTAATTTAATAGAATTTATTACGATTTAATAGTTTAAACCTTTTGTATTTTAAGAAATAATAAAAGATACTTAAAATAAGAATAGCTATTTTAACTTATTTTAACACTATAGTTTCTTTATAGTTTAACTTTTTTTTTCTTAGTTTTAATGCTTATAATAACCTTTTTACGCTTAATACGTTTTTATTTATTATTTATACTTTAAGTTTAGTACTTACTATGCTTACTTTAAGGTATATGCCTTTTTTCTTATTAAACTAACTCGTTATTTATTTCTACCGTATTATTTATAAGCTAATATTTTATATAAATTGCTTTTTTATTAAATGCTTTAAATAGACCTCTTTATATTTAAAAGTTATAAGCCTAAATCACTTTTTCTTTATATAAAAGAAATTAGTTATTAAAGTACTTTTACTTTGCTTTTATTAGTTAATTACGCCTTTTAAAGTAAAATACGCTTTTTATTTAGAAAATTACTTATAAAAGCACTTTTATTTACGCTATTTTATTTCCTCTTAATTTTACTAAAATAATTAAAGTTCGCAATCTCTTTAAAAGCACTTATTTTTAATAGCCTTTTTAACTAAAAGTATTAAATTTCTATTATATAAAAATACGCTATTTCCTATAAGATTTAGGATTAAATTAATCTCTTAGTTACCTTAAAAAAGCCTTTTTATTACTTTTAAAAGAACCTTTAGTTACTTAAGTAAACTTTTAAGTAAAGAAAATTACTAACCCTTTTATAAATAATATAAAAACTTATAAGTTTCTTTACTTAAGGTATTAAACTAAATTATAAAGCTTTAAAAACTAGTAAAAGGCCTTTTTAACCTTTTAGCAATATATTATAATAAATATCGGAAATTATTATTTTATAATAGTAAATATTTACAACGTTTTTACTACGCTTATTTTTACTATAAAGATAAGTACAGCTTTTCTTATAAAATAAGGAAAACAAAGTCCTTATAAATTTTAAAAGGATTTTATAATTATAAAATAAAACTAACTTAGCTATTTAAATAACTTATTAGTATAAAATGTCTAACCGTCCGACTATATAAAAACATTATACGCTAGTTATTATATTAAAGAATTATTAATATATATAGCGGATTTATATCTTAATAGCCTTCTTATCTTAATATACTTAGTATAAGAGATATAATAGTAAAAAACCTATGTATATATTACGGTAAAAAACCTATACCTTTATTAAGAATTAAATAAGGTATTATGCGGAAGCCGGGCTTTTAACTACTAAGAGTATAAGATAGAGAAGGTATTAAAGCATAAAAGGGAAAAAGGTAGTAAGAAAAGCGAATTTAAATTGCTTAAAGATCTAAGTTTTAGCTAAGAAAAAGGGAGAAAAAAAGAGTTTTTATAGGCGCGGAGAGGTATTAGCCGGATTAGTATTATGCTTTTCTAGCGTGTTATAGTTATTTTAGTCTACCGGATTATTATTATTCTTTTCCGGGCTATAAAGTAGACTTTTCTACTTATCCCTTATTAATACTAAGTTTATATTCGTCTTTTATTAGCATATAAAAGGCTATTAAATTCTAATTATTATTATTATTATTAAGTTTATACTAAGAACTTAATCTAAGTTTTTAAAAATTCGATATTTATAAATAAAAAGAAAAAACCGGAGTGCCTAGGGTAAAATCTCTTTTTATTTACGCTTAGTCCGCCTCGTATAAGGTTTTATAACTTTATATAAGAAAAAAAGGGGGTGCGCCTTCCGCTATAAGTATATCCTGCTCGCTAAGCAGTTCGATATAGCCTAGTAAGGCCGGGGCCGTCTTTAACCTAAGCGGCTTATAGTCCGGAGCACCGCGCTTTAAGCTTAAAGTATAAGTAGTAGACTTTCTTTTATCCCCTTTATCCGCCCCCTTAATACGGGGGCAGGAGGAAAGGCGGGATTTCGACCTATGCTTTTCTTATAGGTAGTGCGACCTTAAAAAGTAAGCTTATAGTAAACCCCGCTAATAAAAATTCGGCGCTTTACTATATATATATATTATTAATCGGGCTCGTTATTTATTTAAGCCGCCTAGTTATTAATCTCGCGCTTAGTCTTAAGGATAAAGCCTCCTTTATACTCGCCTTCTTTTTTTTTACTAAAGATACGCTTACCCTTTTTATAAGCTTATTATATACTTACCGCCTTACTTCCTTTATATATTCGCTATTCCGCTATCGTTACGTTTATTAATTTTATCGCTACTATACTAAAAAAAAAGGTTATTTTTTAAACTTTAATATAAGTCTACTCTTTAAGCTACTAAGTAATAATACCGAAGATAAAGAGGCCCGGGCCCGTTATAGTATTAAGCATAAAATCTCTTACTATATATATATAGGCCGCTTATTAAGTAATAATATGCTTATAGTTTTTTAAGGCTATTAAAACTAAGCTTATATATATTTAAGTTATATTTACTATATAAGTATATATAGTTCGCGTAGTTAATCTTCTTTTAGCTATCTTTATAAAAGTATTTATTACTTATACCTTTAGTAACTACTCTTATTTTTAAGTAAGTAGTTTTATATTAAACCTACTTATATACTTTAGCTAACCCCTTATATCGCTTACCGCTATAAGTAAAGATATAGCTTATAAGCTTTACGCTACTTAAAAGGAGTTATATAAGTCTAGCTAGCTTATTAAGCGTTTTATATATATAAAGCTTACCTTTATAGTAATAAAGCTTTAGTAGCGCGCTAGTATTATTATAGTATAAGCTTTTATATTTAGTGCTACCTTTAGCCCGGCCTCCTTTAACGAAAACGTTAAGCTACTCGCCTTTACCTTTAGCCGCTTTATTAATAACACGCGCGCGGCTTACAAGGCTAATACTAAGCTCGCTAATAAAGTTAACGGCACTATTATAGTTATTTACTAAACCGTTTATACTATAGCCCGGAACCTAAAAAGCATAAAAAATATGCTATTTATAATAGCCGATTACCTTAGCTTTAGTAGCTATTAAGGCCGGGATATCGCCTTTAAGGGTCGTTTACCTAACCCGCACCTTATATATACTTATACCGCCCTCGCTCCGCTTAAGCCTCCGCTACTTAAAGTCCTTATCGTTTTAAAGGACTTTAAAGCTAAGGCTAAGGCTAAGAAAAAGGCTTAAGCTAAGGCTCTTACTAAGGCCTATGCTTAAAAGCGCGCCGTTCTTACTTAAAAGCTTAAGTATAAGGGGGCGCTTAAAGGTAAAGGTAAGGGAAAGGCTATTAAAGCTAATAATATATCTAACTTTAAGAAGCTTAAGCTTAATATTAATAATGATAAATTAAAGGAAAAAAAGGATAAAGGCGGCAATAATAAGGCTAAAACTAAGGTTCTTAAAGATAAAGGTAGCCCTTTACTTAGTCTTAATACTATTCTTATTATTTCTAACTTTAAAAGCGGCGATAGTAGTTATAATAATAATAACCTTACTCCGCCCTTTATCTCGCTTACCCTTAGCTTATTTATAGGCCGTAATATCCCCTTAGCTATACTAAAGCGAGTTTATAATCTCTTTAAAAGTAGTACTTTTAAGGCTAATAGTCCCGTAGCTACCGCTTTAAAGCATATTTACGCTACCTTTATACTTAACTTAGCTAATAAGGAGGGTGATACTAAAAACCTTAGCTTATACTTTAAGTACTTTTAGTTTTTTACTTATAATAAAGCTAAGTCCCTCCCCCTTAATTTTCTTATAATGCTTAACTCCGCTTAGTCGATTAAGTATTACTTAAGCCGCCTTACTTAGCTTAGTCTTATACCGCCTTTAACGCTTATAGCGGGAACCTTATAAGCTTTAAAGTAAACGCCTTAGCAGGCTGCTAATAAGGTAACGTCTTTTCTATTTACTCTTACTATAACTTTAAGTTACTATAAGCGCGGAAAGGGGAGGGCGCTAGTAACTTTAACTTATAGTTATAGCTAAGTAAGGCGCTCTTATAGCACTCCTTAAACCGGAAAGGCTATAGTTACTCTTAATTATACTTAATATAGCGTTAAAGACGATAATAATAAGCTTAAATATTAAATAAAGTAAAGGGGTAATATAAAGGGGGGAAATAAAAAGAAGCTAGCTAAAGTGTTAGCTTAAAGTAAGTTTAATAAAGGCCTTATAAGCTAGATAAAGTAGTAAGGGGGGGGAAAGGTTTTAACGTTTTAGTGCTTTATATTATTTATTATATTAGTAAGTTATCCCCTTAAGCTAAGCTAAAGGGACAATTTAATTAATATACGTCCCCTTTTAATAAAGGTATAGCTAAGGCCGCTATATATACTCTATCTTCCCCTTAATATAATTATATTACTAAGTTAAATTATTATAAGCGTTTTAAGCTTAAGAACTATTTTATTAAAGTAGCTACTATTTTTTATTTTTAAAGCTTTACTTATACCTCGCTTATATTATAAAGTCGCTATAATAGCGTTCCCCTTACTTTACTAATAAGCGTATAGCTTATTATCGCATAGTAAATAATATCCCGCCGTTACTTATAGTTATAAAGGGGCGATATTACACTAAGTATATTATAGCGAAATAAGAAGTCTTTAAGGCTTATTACTCCGGTTTATATTTAAGTAATTATAAAGCTTAGGTACTTAAGCAGCGCCTTATGCTAGTTAAGCGCTATAGCCTTATTAAACCGGGGCAGTAAGTTAGTAAGGTAAAGTATAGCCCGGCGCTATTTAATAAGTTTTTCTTTTAAGCTTTACCGTTTAGCTTATTCTTAAAAAGGATTTCCTTTATTTTCTTCTTTTTTTAAAGCTTGCTAAACTTAACTTAAGACTATACCCCCCTTAATACCTTTATAAGCGGTGGTCTTAAAAGTATAGGCCGCCTTAGTTATTATCTATATTACCGGAGTAGCCTCGCTACTAATATAAACGCGCGCCGGATTTAGTTTAAGATTCTAAAGTCCTTTAATCTCTTAAGGGTATTAGTTATTCTTTAATTAAAGTAAAGGTTAATTAGCAGGACCTAGGTTTTAGCTTTAAGCTAGTAAACTAAAGTAGCTTAGTAAGCCCTCGCGGCTATTTAAAAGTTAGCGGTTTAATCCTATATTAGTTTCGCGGCTATCTTATAAAGCTTTTTATTTACTAAAGTTATCTTATAAAACGTAACTATAGCGTATAATATAAAAGACCGGATAACTTTACTATAAACCTTTTAAGCTTTAAGTAAGGTATATCCTTATATAGACGCTATAAGCTTTATAAAAGCTAAGTTCTGCCTTTTTAGCTTAGCGTATAGCTTATTAAAGTATGCTTTTTACTTAGGCTTATAGTTTACTTATACTTTTAAAAGCTTAGCGTCTAAAACCGGTATTATTATAGCGGCTTTAAAGCGGATAAGGGTTATAATTACCTTATATTCTCTTATAAAGTAAATAAGCTTACTCTTTAAAAGTTTAAAGTTTACTATAAACTCCTTTACTTATATAGCATATACTTTTTAAGCTACTTTAAGCCGCGCTATTATTAATCCCTCTTTAAAGCTAATGCTAAGGATATTTATATTATTAAGAAAACTAATAATATAAACTCTTTTTAGCCTTTTTAATCTTTTATAAAAAGGTATTATATAGTAAAAAAATAAGATTAAGGATAGCTATTATAAAATCTAAACAGCCACGCCTAAACTCCTTACTTTACTCTTAAGGAGCTTAATAAAACCCTGCGATAAGAACGCTTAAAGCACGTATTATAAAGGCTCGCTTAAGGAGATATAACGAATATTATTAGTTAGACCCCGCTAAGGTTTCCGAGATATAACTATAAAGGGTTAAAAGCCTACTTAACTATAGTTTATAACGTCTTTAATTATAAAAGATACTATAGAAACTACTAAGCGGATTCCGCCGGTATCTTTAAGGGATATTTAAGGATTTCCGCGGGATATCTTAACTATAGTTTAACCTATTTCTAACTATAAAAGCACCTTAAAAGATATAAGATAAACTTTACCGCGATTTTTAAGGGATATTTAAGGATATTTAGGGGATTTCCTTAACTTTAGTTTATAGTGTTTTTAACCGGGCTTATACTTAGTTTATTAAGCGATTTTATAAGAATATCTACGGTTTATCTATATACTAATAATAAATAAAAGAATAGTATAGTTAAAGATCTTTAAAATTAGCTTAAAGAACTAAGTATAAAGTAGCTAGCTATACTTTAAAGAATAGTTAAGCTTTTTACTATTTTTAAACCCTTATATACGTTTACGTATAATAATTAGTCCGTTATACTAGCTTAACTAGCGGTAATTAGTTTATAATACTAGCTTTAACTAGCGGTAATTAGTCCGCCCCTTATCCCCTTATTCTTATGCTATAAGGCGTAGTAATAGTAGTAAGCTTTAAAGGACTTTAATAGTAATTTAGACCGGTATAGCCTTTTTTCTATTTAAATAAAAGGTTAAGTAGCGCTTATTTTTAAAGCTATAAGCTAGCCTTATAAACTACTTAAAGTAGCCTTAAAAAGTAAGCTGCTTTAAGAGTTTTTTATAATTAACTATATTAAAGGCCCCTTTAATATTAAGTTAAAGGAACAATATAATCCCTTTTTTAGCTTATATTATAAGTATTAGTTTTATTACTTAAATTATCACTACCTTTATAAACCTCTTTTTTTTATTCTTAAACTATCCTTTAAGTAAGACCTTATTTACTTCTGCTATAATTATAAGTCTTTAAGCTAAAATCTACTTTAAGATCTTATTTATTATTAGTAAAAGGGAAATAAGTCTTTACCCCTTAGTAGTATAGTATACCTTAAGTTTCTTTCTTAGTTTGCTTAGTATTACTATGTTTATAGATCGGAACTAAGTTAAGAAGTACGATATCTTTATATAAGCCGTGAAGATTATTGCTAGCTAGGCTAAGAGCGCTAAGCTATAAAGCTTAAAAAAGCTAAAAAGGATCTTATTTAAGCCCGCCGTCTTTTAGCTTACTATCTTACTTATTGCTTAAGATATATTTATAAGGTTAATACGCTGCTTTATAAAAAGCTTCTTCTTAGCCGCGGGCTAAGGAGGTCTTAAAAGCGTCGCGGCTTTAGCTAAAAAAAACGTTTTATTAAAAGTTAAGCTCTCTTTTTAAAGTTAAGGGTTAGTTAATATTTATAGCCCTTACTAGTTAATAGTAATAAGTACGCTAAGTTTAAAAGCAGCTTACGATATAGCCGCGCTTACCGTTTAACGTTTTATAGCTTAGTATTATTAGCGCTAATCTTCTTAAGGAAGTCTTTTTAGTACTTTTATCTCGCGTTATATATAGCTTGCTTTTAAGCTATAGCCGCTTTTTATAGCGCTTCTTAATTTACTTAAGTCTTATATCCCTTATAGTATCTTTAAGCCCTCTTTATAGCTTAAGTAGCTTAGGCCGCCTTAAAGGTTAACTATATATTACCCCTTAAGATCGCTTACTTTTAGTATAAAATTATCGCGCGGGCGATTTTATTAAGATCGTTATATAAGCTATTTATTTTTATATTAATCTCTTATAAGCTACGAAGTGTAAGCTATTATACCTTAAGCTAAGATAAGGTTTTTGCTTTAACCCTTTTCTTTTCCGCCTCTTTTTACCTTAATATAGCTAATACCTCTTTTAGCCTTAAGCTTATCTTAAACAAGACTACTTATAAGATATAATTAAACTTTATAAAGTTTAAGTCTAAGCTAATAAACTATATAGCTATCTTTATATAAAGTTAATTATACTATCTTTATACTTATAAAAGCAATATATATATTCTCTTTTTAGTATAGCTAGCTTATACTAAAGCCGTGCGGCCTCCTTAACGAATTATTCTGCCCCGTTAAAGGTTTAGTTATAGGCGTTTTAAAGCGGGTAATAAATATTAAAGTCCCTTATTAAGACTAGCAGGCCTTAGTTATTAACCTCTTTTAAGGCCTTAGTTAAGCCTATTTATATTCTTTTTTATAGTAAGTATAAAGACCTTAACTTTATACTATTACTAAAAGTTATCTCTTTTTAATTATATCCGGTTTATAATATTTACGTCCTTATATTATACCTCTTATAAATATATATCGCGTTATAGCCCTCCTTATAAACTAATTAATATAATGCGCTTTTTAAAAGCAAGGCCCTTAAGCCTTATATTTTCCTTATCTCTTAAAGCGCTATTATATTATACTTAGTATAGTAGCTAAAAGCTAGTTATACTAGCTTATATCTTTTCTATATATTTTAATAAAGGACCTTTAATTTTATATATAAGGGGTTAAGGTAAAGTTCGTTATTTAAAATAAGGTAATAGCCCGGGTTAAGAGCAATACGCTCCGTTATCTTATATATCGTTTAATATTACTTAAGTTAGTGCTTACTACTTATATCTTAGCTAGCGGGGCTAATAGCGTTTACTTATCTTTCCTTAGCCGCTTAAAGCGTTTCCGCACTTATAATAAAGTAAGCCTTTAGTCCTTTATAAAAGGGAGGGGGATTTAAGGGTCTAGCTAGTTATAAGTACTAATAAAGTATTATAAGCGGTTTAAGTAGTAGTCTCTTACTTTATTTTAAGCTTTTACCGCTATAAGATAAGTATAAGACTACGCTAAGTACTACCCGCTATAAAATATATAGTTATAAGGGATTTCGCCTTTTTTTATATAGCACTTATCTTCGCTACTTATATATAAGGTCTTTTTATAAGAAGTATAAAGTTATATTAAGGTATAATATTTAGCGATATACTTATATTTATAATAATTATAGTATTAAGTAAGTTTAACTAACTTATTATATAGCTTATATAAAAATATTTAAGCCTTAAAAAATAAGCTTATATTATATAGCTTATTAGCTTTTACTAAGTTACTTATATTAATAATAAAGGTTATAGTTATTAAGGTCTTAGTTTAAAGGTATATTACTTACGCTTATATAACTTTTACTTTATTAATATTAATAATCTCCTTAATTAAAAGCGCCTTATTTATTTTAAAGACTCTTATTAAGATATTCTTCGTAATTACTATATAAGCCTTATAAACTATTATAGCCTCTAGCTTAAAGACGCTCCTTACTTAGTCTTAGTTTTATTAATAAGGTTATACCGCTATATTAAATATTATTACGATATTCCCGCTTAAAAAGCGTCTTGCTATTATAGCGGAAGAGATATTAAGCGCTATATTAATCGCTTTAACTATATCCTTCGGCTTATAGTTTAAGATATCTAGCATTGCTTTTATTAAGATTACTACGAGCTCGCGTTTATACTAAGGCGGGACTAGCTTTATCTTCGCATTATACTATACTAGTCCTTTAAAGCTTACTACTACTATTAGTTAAATCCTTTTAAGTCTTTTAAAGCTTTAAGCTTAGCCTTATCTAAGTTCTTTATATATAACTTCTTTTATTACGCTTTAAATAGCCTTATAAAGCTTAAGGTTAGCCCGTACTATAGTTAACGCGCTCTTAGCGCGCTTTTTAGCGCGAAGGAGGGTTTTAACTATTACTTATACTTAATTAAACTATATATATAGGACTATACTCGCGATTTCGTTATAAGCCTTCTTTTTATTAGTATTATATATAGTCTAGCTAAGCTACGCGCCGTCGTTTTATTAAGGTATATTTAGCTTTTTATTTAAGTGCGTAAAGCTTAAGGGCGTCTCGTCGCGCTAAGCGCTATAGTTAATACTAAAGCGAGGCGGACTACCCTCTTACTCCCGCGTCCCTTAGCTACGCTATAATATTATCTTAAGGGGGAGGTAACTAATACCGCCGAATTAATTCTTATTATTAGTAAAAGTTTTAAACGCAATACGCACTTACTATAAGTAAGTGTTTAGTTTACGAAGAAGTTTTTTTTTTAATTTTGATTAAATATTGTTTATATAATATATTAGCTTAAGAATATTATAAGATTTAATAAGATATTTATTTACTATTATAATAAGCTAGTATTAAGATTTTACTTTTTTACTACCTTTTTTAAAAGTTATATTTATATATCTTTTATTATATATTAAAACTAGCCTTGTTTGTTTTAATAAGATATAGTAGAATTTATATATTATAATATAGCTTTTTTATAAAATAAGAAAACGTTTAAAAAGGAAAAACTTATTATTATTTTATAAAATATTAGTAAAAAGAAAAAAGTATTTATATAGGAAAAACTTCTTCTATATATATAAAAGAGAAAAATTATTTATAGTAAAACCTTTTATAAAAGAAAAAGACTATAGTTATATAGTTATATAAATAGTAAAAACCTTTTATAGTTAAGGAAAACTATTTTTAAATATATATATAGTTTAAAAAACCTTTTATAGTAAAGGAAAAAGTATTATTATAATATAAAAACCTTTTATATATAAGGAAAAAGTATTTATTATAAAAGAAAAGCTTAAAAAGTACTAAGAAAGC
>JAPEBW010001692.1:0-20132 GCA_027405785.1 Ophiocordyceps robertsii | reverse complement strand
ACCCGACGTCTCAATGCGCCTTAGGTCTTATGCCCCGCTCCTTGCTGCCGCGCGCCCGTCACGTGCTTGCCCTGTTAGCTTAACGTAGCCGAGCCGGTGCTATCCGTCGCCCGGTCTTAAATAGAGAGCTATAGTTAGGTGTTATAATTATAATATAACGGGAGGGGTTGCCGTCGCACTAATAGATAAAAGTCCGCTAGTAATACCTAACGGTATTACTACCCCTTACGCTAGCTTTATAAGGCAACCGCACTACTAGTCTTACGGGGCACCCCCCGCTTAGCTGCTAGCTATCTTATAAAGACTTAAGTTAAAAAAATAAAAAAGGTTTTATTTTTAAGCACCTTAGTTTTTCTCTTTTATAATAAATTAAGCGATAGCTTTAAAACTTATATTAAGTCTTTAGTATAAACTTAATAATAATAATAATATAAAAAATTCTTAGTATTAATATTTTTACTAAAAGTTTAAAAAATTATTTTAGTATATACTATTTATTTAAACTTATAAACTAGCTAGTATAAGCTTAATTTTAAGATTATATAGTAAGCTTAATTTTATTATAAGGCTTTATAAAAACGTTTTATAAAATAAACTTTAGTTTTTAGTAATTATAAGTATATAGCTTTTTAAAATACTTACTTAAGACTAGTATATTAATATAAAGTCTGTTGTTATTATTATTATAAGCTAAGTTAATCTAATTATAATACTAAATAAAGTAGGGCTGTTATTAAGGGGGGGGCTATTAGCCAAGCTATAGATATATACTCTTAAGTTAGCCTAGTCACCCTTTACTTCCACCCAACCTCAATATGCTTAGCTTCACCCCATTATAGTCGCTACCCTATAGTAGACGCTATGCCTGGAAGCAGGAAGACACCTGCGCTGCGAGGTTCTCGGCCTGTGCGAGGCCCTCGTGGGAATCACCATGGTGCTGGTGGGCTTATGAATCACGCTCCGGTGTTTTTCTCGCAATCTGGGCAGGCCTTTCGAGGCGCCGCGGATGTGTCGCTGCGATACTTGGAAACGTGGAACTCCCCCACCATTGACAATGGTCAACTCTATGGGCTCACTCTGGCACAAGAAGCATGCGAGACCTTTCGGCAAGACCACTCTTCCTGCAACCCGAACAGCAAGCTACGGAAAAACCCAGTGGCATTTCTCAGCGCCGGCGCAAGCGAGCCCATCATGGCCAGAGCAGGTTACGACGACGTGCCATCAAACGACCCCAACAACAACCAGCGCGGCCAGATACCTGCGCTGCAGAGAGGAGACAATTCCGACCTCGGGGGGGGGGATACAGACGTGCCCGGCCCAAGCGAGTTCGGCGAAACTGCACAGGACACTTCAAATGGCTACCCGGCATCCCACGCTGGAGAGGTAACGCCCTTCTTCTTCGATCTCACCGGGCAGAACCCCGGCAAAAGGGCGGGCAAAGCCTTTGTGGACACACGGAGTCGTGTGTCTTCGCCAGAAAGCAGCTCAGGCGATGAAGTCATATTGTTCCGTGGCCGCAACAGAAGCATGCATATCAGCGGCCCTGCGCAGGCTATGTGCACTCGGGCACGCACGCCGACCCTCCACGTCGATGGAAGGACACCTGTCAACTCACAAGTCCTCGATTTCCGCCCACAGCAACCGGCAGTGGTGCGGACTACCAAACACAGCACACGAGGCCGGGGAAGACGCAATCGTCGTGGCCTAGCCGGTGGCCATGGGCACGGAAACGCAAGTGACGACTCGATCTTGGACGATTACATCGCAAACATGCTAGAGAACGGCGAGATGGAAGAAGCCGTCAACCCCAAGCCGCACCGACGACGTGCACAGAACGACTCAAGCACCTGCCAGGTACCCAAGCCCAAGGGACTCAAGGGCTCACCCGGGGTCAGGGACGAAGGTGGCGACCGCGAGAATTTGGATGCCAACGCTGGCGACGAGGCCGCAGAAAGCATCGTCACGCACAGCTTGGATGACGCACACGGTGGACAATCCGGGGCGGAGAGCGAGCTCGACGACGAGACGCTGGCTAAGCTGTTCGCGGGCCAAAGCCTGGACATTGGTCTCGGGATTGGCTGCAACGATCAGTACCAAAGCGACAATGCCTCGACGGACGATGCTTGGTGGCATGGCTCAGGTCCAGCACAAACACGTGACGATTTTGATTTCATGGATTGGGAGCGCCCTAGTCTACAGCGGAAGAAGGGCAAAAAGTCGCGCGCCAGATTTCTGCTTGATGGATGTGACCCAGACATCGAACAACAGCTGCATGCCGCGTGGCAAAATGATCGGCTGAAGAAGAAGCAGCGGAAGAAGCAGCGCGAGGAGAGTCGAGTTCTCGGCACGCTTGGCCAAGGGACGAAGCCAGATGACCTCAGAGTCAAATACCCGACAGGCATGAGCACAATGGATGTAGCACAAGAGCTGCGTATCTTCCTCGTCTCCATGCATGAAACGTAGGTCTTCGTTTCCAGCCCACTGACCCGGACCAGACAGGATACGGAGGCTTACGATTGCAGCCTGACTTTTCCGCCCACGGACCTCCATTCGAGGAAAATGATTCACGAATTGGCCAACCAGTTCAAGGTCAACTCGAAATCGACCGGCCAGGCAGACCAGCGTAGAACAACGATAGCCAGAACGAAGAGGACCAAGCCATACGTCGAGTCGACGTTTGAAAACGCCATGGGTCGTATTCGACGCCGCCAACAACTACGACCAGACGTTAAGTGGAAGCGCGCACCCAAGGGAACGGCGGCGGGCAGTGGCAACGCAGCGACGAGCTACCGAGACGGTGAAGTGGTAGGGGGGGCGGCGGCCGAACTAGGCGTTGAGAATCGCGGCCGAGCAATGTTGGAGAAGATGGGCTGGAGCAGAGGAACGGCCCTGGGAGCCACGCATAACAAAGGCATTTTGCAACCAGTGACGCACACCATGAAGCGGAGCAAGGCTGGCCTGGGCTAGCAACTGACCCCGTCACGACAGGGTAGGATCGAAACGCTGCTTGCCCGGGCAATGGCCACGGGGCGGAGACGACCCCTTGACATCGGTCGACTGCTGCCGACAGAAGCAAGGGAGAAAACCAAGATATTTATCATGTGCACGAATTCATTGCTCCGAGGCCATACCCTCGACGTTTATTGTACAACCGCAAAACCCCGTTTGACCCTGTGAAGACGTTGCCCCCAAAAGCAAAAACCATCCGTAACGCATTAGGAAATCCCGATAAAAGACAAGGCGGACCTAGCGCGAGCGCCTGCGGGACCCAGAATCATGACACTCCAATGCCACGCAAAACGAGAAACAAGACAAGATTCAGATGCATCCGTAATAAAGGCAAGCCACTCGCTGGGTGGAAACTTATTTCGTGGATGAGGAGTACTTGGTGACGGCCTTGGTGCCCTCAGAAACTGCGTGCTTGGCCAGCTCACCTGGCAGGATCAGGCGGACTGACGTCTGGATTTCCCGCGAGGAAATGGTAGACTTCTTGTTATAGGCTGCCAGCTTGGAAGCTTCAGTAGCAACACGCTCAAAGATGTCTGTTTGACGCGTTAGAAAATCGAGCACCTCAATTGAGGGCGCGATATCACTCACCGTTGACGAAGGAGTTCAGGATGGACATGGCGCGGTTGGAGATACCCGTGTCGGGGTGCACCTGCTTGAGGACTGCAATGAACCACGTTAGCAATTTGTTGACAAAATAAGACGAATGACTATACCCTTGTAGATGTAGGAGCTGTACGTCTCTTTGCGAGTCTTCGAACGCTTCTTCTTGTCGCCAGTGGCGGCAGTCTTCTTGCCGGCATCTTTTTTCTCAGGAGCCTTGCTCGCCGTCGCGGGAGCCTTGGCGGCGGGCTTCTTGTCTGCGGCCTTGGGAGGCATATTTGCGGATCAGAGTGCTGAAGAGGCGAATGTCTTGCGTTGATTTGGTGTGCGGAGGGACGATAAATGCGAAAGTCGACAGGTCGGGCAGCGTGAGGTGGATGGAAACAGATGGCGAAGTGTAGAGGGTTTGGAGGGGGGGCTGGGTTTTTGTAGCTGAACGCGCTGTCGCGGCAGTGGGTTACTGATTGCTGACCACTAAATAGTCACGGCTAGGCACGATTAGCGGTTTGCGGCTCGCCGTGGGTGGTGGCGTCTCAGCCCGGGATGGGGGGCAGGGGGGCCCCACCACGCGCCGGACTGTTGGCGCGCGTGCGCGCGTTTGTGAATGTGGCCTCGCAGAAGCAGTAAGTGGATGATGGGGGCTGATTTGCACATGGATGAGTTCCTCCCACTGCAGCCCATGGGCGACGGAAGGCACATCGCCCGTCACTCGCCCCCGGGCGCGTTGAACGGTTTCTGACCCTCGTCTTCTTGACCCGTGATGGTTACCACAGCACGCACTAATTCCTCCCTTTCCTCCCCACTTGCCGAACACAGAGAGGGAGGAAAGGTGCCGGACGTGTCACCCCATTCTTCCAACAGTTTCGTCTGCACTTCGTAGTGTGGCCCCAACTCCTGCCTGCATAGTATGTAGATTGCTTATTGTCTACAGTACCTAGTCGGGAACGCGGGGCGATGTCTGGTTGAGCAGTCAGTGTCAATGTTCGCCAGCACTTGCCAGCTTGGGCAGGTGGTATAGGTAGGTAGGTACACCTTGTAACAGGAGGCCTGGACGGCATCTTTGGACGCATAAGCACTGCATCACTGCCTAGGTGGCGCTCCGAAGCTTTTTCCTGGGCCGTTCACCGAATGCGGCCGGCGGGCGACTCGATACCCGTGGCCATGTTGTGTCCGATTTGCCAGTGCGTGATAGGTAGGTAGTGCATCCTCGCTGCACATCCCTTCACGAATAAGTCGTCGCGAATTCCATCATGACAAGGGCAGCATCCCCTTCCAATAGCTAGGGAGGGTCAAGATTGGTTCCGGCCTGTACATAGTGAGTATAACCGAACTCAAGTGGCCGGCCTCCCAACGTCATGCCAGCACTCTCAGAGGCATATTTCTTCCAGTTCAGGTTTACCCCTTGCGATGGCAGCATAGACTTGGCCGGTGACGTGGATGGAGCCTGGCCGATTCGAACCAAGCATCCCGTCCTGCTCGGTGTTACAGGCATTATGCCCTCTGATTGGATTGGAAATTACGCGACGTGTTATCTCTCCAGTGCAGAGAGAAATGGTTTCGGAGGAAAGGGCCGTGGACAAGGTAGGCATACGACAACAGACTTGGCTGCTCCTGGCTGCGGTGGACAATGAAGCGCCGAGTGGCCTCGCCGACCAGGCCACGTGCCCCAGCGGCGTTCGCACACAGCTTATTTTTGTTCCCGGCTCTCGCCTTGCTGTCCATGGAGCAGGGGCAGCGGTTGAGTGCGAGTAGGGGAAGCAATAATTGTTTTCACGAGGGGCAGGCAGGATAGCAACACAGCGAGTATACAGCACGTGGCCGCTGATTACGTGTGCAGTTCAATGGCAGGAGCTCTGCCGGGGCCGTAAATATACTTATAATATGTATATACAAAGTAGGTACTCTGTACCTAGGTGGGTATTCAGGGATTCATACCTACCTATGTACATTGCACAAAGATGGGTAGGTGCGCACGTTACGTCTGGCTGGGAAATTCCGAGCCGTAATGTATTTTTCCCACGCTTGTTTTGCCTCAGGACGCGACCGCCCACACCCATTTTCCCAGAACGGGCTAGCGCGAGGATGACGCTTCCTCCCTTTCGCAGGTGATCCAGCATTACGTCTGCCACGCGCCGAAAACTACTTAACCGCTCACACCCCCGCCAGCTTCCTGCCGAGCTCCTGGTGTTCGCAGCTGTCAATTATCACCGCTACATCTTGATCTCGATTCACTCACATCTCCTCACACCTTTCCACACACGGTCTCAGTCTGACTGCGTCTCTTTGACCCGCCCACCCCGCCCTCGATACCCCGACCAAAACAAAACAGTTAAAATGACTGGAGGCGGCAAGTCTGGCGGCAAGGCCTCCGGCTCCAAAAACGCCCAATCGTGAGTTCGCCTTCCGCTTTCGCCTCCCAAGCCGGCCCGACGCGGCATTGCTAACACTCAAGTCGACACAGCCGCTCATCGAAGGCCGGTCTCGCGTTCCCCGTCGGTCGTGTCCACCGTCTCCTGCGAAAGGGAAACTACGCTCAGCGTGTCGGTGCCGGTGCCCCCGTCTACCTGGCGGCTGTTCTGGAGTATCTTGCCGCCGAAATCCTCGAGTTGGCCGGCAACGCTGCTCGCGACAACAAGAAGACCCGTATCATTCCCCGACACCTGCAGCTCGCCATCCGGAACGATGAGGAGTTGAACAAGCTGCTGGGCCACGTCACCATTGCCCAGGGCGGTGTCCTGCCCAACATCCACCAAAGTAAGTGCTTCTCTAGACTCGCAACTTGCCACTGCATTTTGAGCGTTAGCGCGGGAGCCAATCTAACGAGCGCGCATTGCAGATCTGTTGCCGAAGAAGACGGGCAAGAGCGGCAAGAATGCCAGCCAAGAGTTGTAAATGCATCGTCTGGTGGTTCTGGTCTTCTGTTTCTGTGATGGTTCATTTGGGTTGCAACGGTCAAGAAAGGGGTCACGGTTTTGGGTTCACGGTTTTTTTATGCGCGTTAGGGTTGTACAATAATCCCCACGGCTATGGTCATGAATGCGAGTCCCTTTCCCTCTTCTACAAAACACCAGTCCGTCTGGTGTCCGATTCGTGTTGATATTTGTAGCACGCATCTAAATACCAAATTGAGTCACCATCAGGTCATTGTCTGGGCAAGAACAAGCCAATAATGGCTATCCACCAAGTTGCCAGCCAATGTATATGCGCTGGCGAGCATGCAAACCTCTTGGGAGATAACCCCCCCTAGCTGAGTTCAGTGCCTGTTTGTCGGGTCCCGAGGTGCTATATCAATCATGTCAGCCGCCTCATGAGAACCCGAATACAACGGAGGTAAAAGGCTCACGGTCGAGAACTGGTGATGGCATGTTCCGTTCGTACTTAGAACCTATGAAGATCGATCAGCAAACGCTCAAGTATCGAGATAACATGCAAATGATGCAACTAATCCTCACCTCCAGGGGCAGTTGGCGGAATGTATGGGTCCGGGTGCTTCCAGCTGTCCAGTAACTTCTCGGTCTCCGATAGCAGGGCCTTGATTTCCACGTGTCAGCATGGCAACGAGCTTGCAATGGCTGGCTGGCTGGTCCGTGGAGTACATGTTGCTGACCCTTTGCTGTCTTGGGTCCGAGACGTTACGATTGGCCTCGAAGAGAGATCGAATGTAAAGCGCCTGGCCTCGCCACAGTTGACGTTGGACTGCCCAGTCTAGGGCCAGCTTAAGGGAGCGGCGGTAGAGGGATCTGAGTATTTCATCGTGTTAGCTGCTCGTGCTCATCATGCGTTGCTCATTGGGCCACCGCCGGTAAACGATGTAAGGGGGGACTGACAATGCTGCTCGGTTCGTCGACATGTTGAGTTTACTGCCTACTCTCGGCTGCGTATTAACTGACCGGTAGACGCCAGTGACCAAGCGATCGGGGGCCTTCAGGGCCGGATCGAATGCTATATAGGACCGTGGGATGTATTCACGAAAGGGGAGGGGCCGAGTACTGTCAGACCAGGTGTAGAGTTGTTAGGATAGGTGTATAATAGTAAAGGGTCTAAAATTACATATAGTTATATCCTTTTAAGTGCAGTAAGAGAGCCCTTAAGTCCTAAGCCTTATAGTTTATAGCTATATAAACGATATATAATAAGTAGTATATAATATTAGTAAAACCTTTAAAAGCTAAAAACATATATATTATTATTTATTAAGTTTACGCTAAAGACTTAATTTAAGTTTTTAAGCTATTACTTAGTTTTTTATATAAAAAGAAACTAATGTGCTTAGAAAAAGAGTATTACTATTTATACTTATATATATCTTTATTTATACTTACGCCTTATTTTAAAGATACGTACTAACGCTAGCCCGCCCCGCCTATTTATACCGCCCGCGTATAGTAAGTACCTATACCTTTTAAATGCCCGCGCGCCCGCCCGCGCCTATACACGCACTCGCCCTCGCCCGCCCTCGCCCGCCTATACATATACATTATACCTTTAAAGCTCTTACTAAAGACCCTCGCCTATATATATATAAAACCCTCGCCCGCATATATATAAGACCCTCGCCTGTATATATATAAGACCCTTAAGCGGCGTTAAGGGCATTAAGCGGCGTTAAGGGTATTAAGGGCGCCGGATTAATTAACAGGCCGCGTTATACGCGTATCTTACGAGAGCTTTAAAGATACGTTTTTTAAGCGAATTAAGCTATAGCTAAGAGCGCTGCGTGTAGGCTGCGTGTATATAGGCGCGGGCATTTAGAAGGTGTTATAGAATCCAGACGGCCACGCCCGGACTCCTCACTCTACTCCTAAGGAAGCCCCACGGAACCCCGCGACGGGAACGCCTAGAGCACGCACTACGAAGGCTCGCCTAAGGAGATACGACGAATATTACCGGTCGGACCCCGCTAAGGTCTCCGAGATAATACTACGGAGGGTTAGGAGCCTACTTAACTATAGTTTACGATATCTCTAACTATAGGAGATACTATAGAAACTATTAAGCGGATTCCGCTAGTATCTTTAAGGGATTTCTAAGGATTTCCGCGGGATATCCTAACTATAGTTTAACTTATTTTTAATTATAAAAGTACCTTAAAAGATATAAGATAAACCTTATTGCGATTTTTAAGGGATATTTAAGGATATTTAAGGGATTTCCTTAATTATAGTTTATAATGTTTTTAACCGGGCCTATACCTAGCTTATTAAGCGATTTTATAAGGATATTTATAGTTTATCTATATACTATAAATAATATAGTTAAAGATCCTTAAAATTAGCTTAAAGAACTAAGTATAAAGTAGCTAGCTATACTTTTAAGAATAGATAAGCTTTTTATTATTTTTAAACCTTTATATACGTTTATATATAGTAATTAGTCCGTTATACTAGCTTAACTAGCGGTAATTAGTTTATAGTACTAGCCTTAACTAGCGGTAATTAGTTTATAGTATTAGCCTTAACTAGCGGTAATTAGTCCGCGCCTTATCCCCTTATCCTTATACTATAAAGCGTAGTAAAAAATACAGGTACTTCCTATATATAGGCGGTATAAATAAGCGGGGCGGGCTAGTATTAATATATATTTTTAAAATAAGGCATAAGTATAAATAGAGATATATTTATAAGTATAAATAGTAATATAAAACCTTTTTATTACTATTTTAATTTAAGTCTTATTATATTAGCTTTTATAACTATATATAAGAAAAATAAGGGCGTTAGCTATAAATAAGTTTATTAGTTAATTAGCTTAAACTACTATAAACTTATTATAAAGTAATAGTATTAATATTAAGCTAATTTTATAATAAGTAATTAATATATGTCTCTTAGTTACTATTTATTAGTAAATTCTTATAGTATTTAATTATTTGTGAAAATAGTATTTTAAGTTATTGCTTTATTTTAGCCGTTATAAGGCTTAGCGGGCTATATAATTTTACTAGCTTTTAGCTAAGCGAAAAGTGCTTTAACGTTTACTAAGTCTTAAAAAAGCTTTTATTAAGTTATTATATTAATACTACGCTATATAGCTATTAATAAAATTGTTAATAATTTAGTTAAAGTTTTTATTAACTTAGTTTAGGATTAAACTAAGGTTAATAGCCTTATTTTTAATAAACTGTTATTATTAGTAAATTTATAAGTGTTTTTAAAAGCGCTAGTTTACTAATTTTATAATAAGTTAGTATAGTTTTTTAGTTTAGCTAAAAAAAACTATGACTTTAACTAGATTTAAACCGACATTAGTATTATATTTAGTACATTTTTTAAAGTATTTAACTATTATACTTTTAGAGAAAATATATATAAATAATATTAAAAAAAAATTTAATACCCTACTTATAATAAGTACTCTTTATATTTAAAACGTTTACTAATAATAAGAATTAATTTAAAGGTATTAGCTACTATTTAAAAATAATATTATATTATAGCTAAGAAGTAAATAAGTAAAAAAGTAGCTTACTATATATTAAAATTAACTATAATATATAGTATAATTTAATGTCTTTAAGCTTTATATACTTAACTAAAGTATAAAATATCTTTTAAAGTAATAATAAAGTATAGCTAATATAAGCTATATATTATTATTATTATTATTTTTAAGTTTATGCTAAAGACTTAATCTAAGTTTTTAAAGATTTAATCTTTTTTAATAAGTAGAAAAAACTTAAGTGCTTAAAGTAAAACCTCCCCTTTTTTATATTTAGCTTACCTTATAAAAAGTCTTATAACTTTATATAAGAAAAAATAATACGCCTCTTACTATAAGTATGTCTTACTTACTAAGCAGTTTAATATAGCTTTTTTTAGCTAGGCCGCTTTTAATTTAAGCGGCCCGCGGCTTAAAACAGCGTGTTTTAAGCTTAAAATATAAGTAGTAGCTTATAAGCTATATATAACTTTAATAAAAAGAAGGCTTATAATAAGATTATAAGTATTACTTTATATTTAAAGTTTAACTAAATATAAGTAGTAGTTAAAAAGCTCTTATATATTAAAAAGGATATTAAAAGGATATTTATAGTAGTATAAGCTAATATATAGCTTAAAAAGCTATTTTAAATATAATTAACAAAGTTATTAATAATAAACTTTTTATAAAAACAACTTTAAGCTTAGTAAGAGTATAATATATATAAGTAATTATAGTCGCTAAAGCTTAAGCTTTAGTATACTATAAGATAATTATTATAAAATTTAAGCGGCTATGCTTAAACTCCTCTTTTAGCTTAAGTATTACTATTTACACTTATATATATCTCTATTTACACTTACGCCCTATTTTAAAGATATATACTAACGCTAGCCTGCCCCGCTAACTTATAGTGCCCGCGCTTAGTAAGTACCTATACCTTTTAAATGCCCGCGCGCGCGCGCGCGCCTATATACGCATATATATTATACCTTTAAAGCTCTTACTACCTTTAAAGCTCTTACTAAAGACCCTCGCCTATATATATAAGACCCTTACCCGCATATATATAAGACCCTCGCCCGTATATATATAAGACCCTCGCCTATATATATAAAAGACCCTCGCCCGTATATATATAAGACCCTTAGGCGGCGTTAAGGGCATTAAGGGCGCCGGATTAATTAACGGGCCGCGTTATACGCGCATCTTATAAGAGCTTTAAAGATACGTTTTTTAAGCGAATTAAGCTATAGCTAAGAGCGCTGCGTGCTGGCTGCGTGTGTGGGCTACGTATATATAGGCGCGGGCATTATTTAAAAGGTATAGGTACTTACTAAGCGCGGGCACTATAAGTTAGCGGGGCGGGCTAGCGTTCGTATATATCTTTAAAATAGGGCGTAAGTATAAATAGAGATATATATAAGTATAAATAGTAATACTCTTTAGCTTTTAAAAAGCCCTTATAAAACCTTATAATAAGAACGCTAAAGTATACGCTATAAAGACTTACTTAAGAAGATATAATAAATACTATTAAGCGGACCTTACTAAGGTTTTTAAAATATAACTATAAATAGTTAAAATACTTTTTAACTATAGTTTATAGTATTTTTAACTATAAAAGATACTATAAAAACTATTAAATAGATTTTACTAGTATTTTTAAAGGATATTTAAGGGTTTTAATAACCTTTATAATATAGTAATTATATACTTAAGAAGCATACCGGCTATAACGCTAAGGTCGGTTTAAATCCGGCTTAAAGCATAGTCTTTTTAGCTAAACTAGCAAACCGCGTTAACCTACTATAAAATTAGCTAACTAGCGCTTCTAAAAGCGCTTATAAATCTACTAGCAGCTTAGCCCCGCTATAAGTAAGCCTGCCTAAGCCTAGTCTTACTTAAGCGCGATAACGACTTATTAAGGGCGCGGCCCTTAGCCCCGGTCTAATCCCCGACTAAGATAATAAAAACCTATACCGGATAACTAGCAATTCCGATATTAATAACGCGGCGCGGTGCCGATACGACAATTTAATAAGAGCCCCTTTTAAGACTTAGTAAACCTTAAAGCGCCCTTAGCCCGGCTAAAGGCTAGTAAAATTATATAGCCCGCTAAGCCTTATAGCAGCTAAAATAAGGCAATAACTTAAAATACGCATTTCGGCGGATAATTAAATACTTATAAGAAGAATTTTATTAATAAATAGAAAACTAAGAGATTTATTAATTACTTACTACGAAGTTATTATTATTTTATAGCGGGCTTATAGTAGTTTAAGCTAATTTACCGACCGACCTATTTATAGCCGGCGCCCCCCCCTTCTTTATATATAGTTATAAGGGCTAATATAGTAAGACTTAGAGCGAAAAAGCGGCGGAGGGTTTTTCCTTAAGCACTTTAGTTTCCCTTTATATAAAAACTAAGCGATAGCTTAAAAACCTAAACTAAGTCCTTAGTATAAACTTAATAATAATAATAAGGGTTTTTATAAGATATTTTAATTATAGTTTAGCTTATTTTTAATTAAGAAAATACCTTAAAAATATAAAATAAACTTTACTACGACTTTTTTAAGATATTAAAGGATATTTAAAAGATTTCTTTAATTATAGTTTATAGTATTTTTAACTAAGCTTATTATAATAAAAACCTTATTTTATTAGTAATCTTAAGTATTAAAAGGACTTATATTTAGTAAAGTATATACCGCTAAATATAAAAGAGTAATTAATAAAGTAAATACCGCTAATTATAAGTTATAATTATTAAAGTAGATATTAATAGTTATATAAAAAGACAATATAGCTTAATAGTTAAAAACGGCTAGTACTAACTATAAGCGGTATAAGTTAAATACGCTTATAATTAGCTTAAGTTAGCTTCGGCTAATAATAAGATTAATATTAAATAAATTAACTAATACTTTATATAATTAACTAATACTATTACGGGCTATGCCGTAAGAAGAGCTATAGTTATACTATAGTAAATAACTTAAAGTTAAGCTAACGTATAGCTAAAGTTATATAAGACTTTACTTAAACTTAGCCCGACCTTAACTTAAACTTAACTTAAGTATAGGCTACTTAAGCAACCTTTATAAAGTATAAAGCTATATAGCTTAAATAAAGATTTCCCCCTTCCCTCTTTAGCTTTAAATAAATAATTATTCGGCTACGTACTACTAAACTAAGTATATATAGGCCCTGAATATATTTAAAGCTCCTTTTAAATAAGGTTATATAACTTAAAAAGAGACTTACTAACTATAATATAGCGTAAGTAAAAAGCCTACTTAGTATAAGGGGGCTATCCTTAAAAGGGGTAGGAGGGAGGGCTAAAAGAGGCCGATATCTAAACTAAAGTTAAATAAGTGATCCTCTCGCTATAAGTAAGGGCTATTAAAACAAGCTACTAGGTTTTAATAAGCTAGTAGTAAATCTAATAGCTAATAAGCTAGTTTAAGGCCTTAATATAAAAGCTAAAAGAGATAGTAAGGACGTATATATAAGGAGAGGCCGGCCTATTAACTAGTAGCTTAATACTACCTTATAATATAATAGTAAGGGCCGTAACGCCCGCGATAAAAAAGGAAGTAACGAAAAAGAAAGACTAATAAAAGCTACTCTTAGCGCTAAGGAAGTTTAATAGCTAGCGTCGCTACTTTACGCTTTAAGCATAATATATATAAGAAAAGTATAAGATTAATTAAGACTTCTTCTTAAGCTTAAAAAAGGGTTTTTACTTAATCTATAACTACTTAAATATAAGGCTATTATAAACTATAGCGACTTATTATAGTATTAGCGCGGATTAAGGTTATAATTAGTAAGAATTCCTTAAGTACCTTAATTTAATTTACCTTAATATCGATATCTAATTACGGGCGGTAGTAGCTATTTATACGATTAAATAAGGAGAGAACTAAACGTTCGCGGCGTTCCTCTTTAAGTTTAAGTAAAGGCTCTTTAAGGTAAAGGGGGATCGTAGCTATATAATACATAGATCGTGTTCTTAAAAGGCGCCTTAGGCCTTTGCTTTAAGGAGGCACTTATAATAGTTAACCTTTTAACTTTAAGCTTCTTAGCATATATTAATTAAGTAGCGTAAATCGCGGTAAAGCTAAAAAGGGTCTAGTAAACTAAGTAGCTATTTTAAGACTAAAAGAAGGTAATAAGGGGGGCGACTTAAGATTAAAAAAACTTAAAGGGCGATACCTTAATAAGTAAAATTAACGCTATAACCTAGCTAAGAGGAGGATAAAGCTAGCTTAATATATAAAAGTATTTCGCTTATAAGATAATAAGGTATATCGCCCGCTTTTATAAAAAGAAGAAGGAAGGAACTTTATAAGTAGCTATAGCTATAGCTAAGAAAGTAACTAAAGTAAATTCCGATTTAAGAAAAGAAAAACCTTAGCGCGAAGTTAGGCGCTAAAGAAGAAAGAGAAATAGTAAACGGCTTAAAAGTTAATAAAAAAGCACCTTACGCTAAACTTAGTACTACTTAAAGTTAGTATTAATAATAAAAAGGGGCTTAATATACTTATAAATATAAGCTATAACTACTATATCGTAGTAAGCGAGGGGGTAGCGATAAAGCTATAAATACCCTTTGCGGATAAGATAAGGAGGCTATTATAGCCCTTTTTAAAGAATATACTAACGCTTTAAATAAAAGGGATTATAGCGTTTAAGATAAGATTAATAAGCACTTAAAATAGATATTTGCATATATAGTACTAGAGTTAAGCTATAACGTATTCTTAAGAAGATTATAGATAAAGGGAAATAAAGTAGTTTATAATACTAAAGGGGATTAAATCTAGTATAAAAAAGCGGGAATTTAGATTAGCCTTTAAGAGTTAAAAAAAGCTATAAAGATCGCGAATATTTAAGAAGCGAAGCTAGTATACGCCTCTATCTTTACGGCGGAGTGCTAATAAAAAAAGGGCTTAAAAGAATAACTAAGGGCGACGATAAGCGCTTAACGTAAAGGTAGTTATAATAAAGTATATAAAAAGAGCCTTTTAGCTAAAGACGCTAGTTAACTTAGCGGACTATATCCTAGCCTAAGCACTATAAGCTTATTTAGACCTTTTCGTACCTATAAAGACGCTTAAGTAGCCCCCGTTTTAACTAAGCGTAGACTATAAGATTTATCTTACTTTAAATAAGGACGGTAAGGAGCCGTTACTACTATAAAGACCCTTTTATAATATATTAAAAAAAGAACTCCTTATCCTTTAAAAAACTTTAAACGAACTACTAAAAGCGAACCTTATTCGCTTAAATAGTTTATTAACCGCGGCGCCGGTATTATTTATAAAAAAGGCTAACGGACGCCTACGCTTTTATTATAATTACTAAGCCTTAAATATAATTATATAAAGGGATTAATATACGCTACTATTAATTATAGAAACGCTAAGGATACTAGCGAAAGTATATTAGTTTACGAAACTTAATATTGTTATAGCGTTTTATAAGATTAAAATCGCGGAGGGCTATAAGTTTAAGACGGCCTTTTAAACGAGGTTTAGACTATTTAAGTAGTAAGTATGCTTATTTAGCCTTATAAGAACGCCGGCTACCTTTTAACGCTATATTAACTAAGTACTAAAAAACTACTTTTAGGAGTTTGTTATAGTATATATAAATAACGTTTTAATTTACTTATTAAGGTCGCTCCGCAACTACTAAGATAAGGTAGCGAAGGTGCTTAAGAAGTTATAAAAAGTAAGCCTTATATTAAACCTATAAAAATACGACTTTATAATAAAAGAAGTAAAGTACTTAGGTTTTATTATATAAGCTAAAGGTAAGGTCCGGAACGACTTAAAGAAGATTTAAGCTATCTAGATATAGTAAGCGCTAAGGAATATAAAAGGCGTTTAAAGCTTCCTTAAGTTCGCGAATTACTATTATGCTTTTATCCCGCTTTATACTAAGGCCTCGCGGTGCTTAAATAGCCTTTATAAAAAAAACGCGACCTTTTTATAGACTAATAAGCACTAAGCCGCGTTTAAGTTTATCTAAAAGGCATTTTATAATACGTTAATACTATAGCTATATAACCTTAAAAGAAAAATATACTTAAAAGCGGACTACTTTAAGTACGTAATAAGTAGTATATTAACGTAAGTAAGACCGGATAAGATATAATATTTAGTAGGTTTCTTCTTAAAACGACTTAATTTAGTAAAGTATAACTACCCGATTTATAATAAAGAGTTACTCGCGATTATATAATACCTAGACTTTTAAGGGGTAAAGTTATATAATATACTAGCGTTTATAGTGCTAATAGACTATAAGAATATAAAGTACTTTATAATAAAGAGAAAGTTAAACGAGAAGTAAAGTAAATAAGTAATAAAGCTTGCTTATAACGGAAACCTTATTCCGTTAGTAATCTTAAGTACTAAAAGTACTAATATTTAATAAAGTAAATACCGCTAAATATAAAAGAGTAACTAGTAAAGTAAATACCGCTAGTTATAAGTTATAACTATTAAAGTAAATACCGGTAGTTATAAAAAAATACGATATAGCTTAATAGTTAAAGACGGCTAGTATTAGCTATAAGCGGTATAAGTTAAATACGCTTATATTTAGCTTAAGCTAGCTTCGGCTAGTAATAAGATTAGTATTAAATAAATAAACTAATACCTTATATAATCGACCGATACCTTATATAAAGCTAAGGTAAGAGGCCTCCCTTTAAAAGAAAATAGAATCTTATAAAAGGTTTTAAGATAAGGATATTTAGTTTTATAGGCTAGTTATAAGTAATAAAGCGTATATTACTTATAACTAGTAATAAAGATAGTATAAGCTATTTTTATTAGCTTAAGAAGTAGTTTAGTAACCTTATAAGTTATATAAAGTATAAGTTATAAATTAGTATATAAAAGCATATAAAAGTATATAAAAGGAAAGCCTTTTAATAGCCTTAAAAAGGTATAACAAGAGGTCCTTCCTCCTCCTTCCCTTAACTCCTTTCCTTTCCTCCTTTTTTCTTTTTAGCTAGTTTTAATATAAGAAATCCGTATAATAAGATACCCTTACCTTATTCGGTTTAGTAATTAGCACTAAGTCTTCTTCTCCCTTTTTAGCTAGTAAATTTAAATTAAATAAATTACGCCTTACTACTTAGTATATAAAAAACACTAAAGGTTCCGCTATATCACCTTATATAACTTTATATTAAAGTATTAACTAAGGAGGTTAGCGGTAGTACTTAACGCTTTATCGCGCCGCGATTAAGATAAGCCGGAAAGAGCATTTAATTAAAAGAAGATAAGACGTATAGTATAAATAATCCTAGATAGCGCATAACTAATAGGACGTTAAGTCCCCCTTAGCGGTAAGTATATAAACCTCCCGCGACGATTAATATAAGAAAAGCGCACTATTGCGATAATACGGGTAAGGGAAAAGAACATAAGGTTAATCGCTTATATAAGTAAGGCAAACGACCCTATACCTTAAGATAAAAGCGGGGTAAATAAAGGCGGAGTTAAGCTAAAACTTAACTTAAACTTAAGCTAAGATATACTTAAGGAATAAGCATAACTAGCTTATATATTTAATAAGTAAGAGATATAAAAGCGGTAAATAGCAATACTATAAAAAGATAAAGAGTACTAAGTAGTATTTTAAGTAATACGGAATAGTAACCGGTTATTTACCTTAAAATAGTAATTAAAGGTTTAAGTAAGTAAATATATAATTAATATAAAAGGACGCCTTTGCTTTAAAGACTGGCTTTAAGTACTAAGTAAGGCTTAATACTTTAAGGAGGGGGAGGATAAAAAGCTAGATAAGCTTTAAGTATTAATCGCTTAGCGGATATACGACTTAATAGCGGTAGGATACTTAAGGCGTAAGGGGACGCTTATAATACTAGCTTAAGAGTTTTTTTAGCTAAGCTAGTTATTAATAGTACGCTAGCTCGTCGCGAACTATAAGCTATATAATAAGGGGTATATTTAAAAGTAATTTTAAAAAAGGCTCTTTTAACTATTACTGCCCTTTATATAGCCGTTTATATACTTAATAATAGACTTTATAGTCGACTTATTGCTAATAAGGACTAAGAGCTTTTAAAACCTTTAAGTAATAATAAATAAGCTAATAAAAGCAATAACTTTAAAAATAATACTAATAATAAAAGTAGTAGTATATAGTATTAAGTTTTTATAATCTTACTTTTGCTTTTATAAAATATTAAAGTTTATTATCTTAAATTAAAAGACGAACTAAATAAAGTAATTTTAGCAGGAATTTTATTAATAAACCGGGGTTTAAAGGAAACTAAGTTTAGCCTACTACTTATAAACTAATAAGGCGATAAAGCGCGTAAACTTAAAGGTATAAGCATACCTTTATATATACGTTTACTATAAGTAATATAACTAAGGGGCATAGCTACCTTATACTTAAGCGGCGCTTAATAATTAGGTAATATTAATAATAAGTATAAGCCCTTTCTTCGCTATATATAAGTACAATATTAAGCCGATTTAAATCGCACGAAAAAAAGGACCGCTTATACTAAACGTAAAGGGTATACGGAGCCTTATATAAAGGATAAAGGAGGTCGCCGACTTTTTCTAAATAGCGATTACTATATTATAAGTAAGATAAAAAGAGATAGCGAACTAATCGCGTACGCTAGCGGAAAGACTTTAAGTAAGCGATAAAGTATAGCTAAATATAAAGAAGTATACTATAAATAGGCTTTACTAAAAGCTTAACTAGCTATACTAAAAGTATATTATAATAAAAGTAGTTAGCTTATATATAGTAGAACTTAATATACTAAGGAGGGTATATAAAAGACTATATATAAAGTTTCTCCGCCGCGTAGTAAATAACTATTTACTTAGCTAAGTAGTTAATAACTACTAGCTATTATTAGTAATTAAGGAAGATAACGAACTAAAGTATATTATAAAAAAGATTTAGTAAGCTTAATAAAAATAAATTAAAAAGGGGAGATAACGCTAAGTCTTAGTAAAGTAATATAAGTACGCTAACTTAATATAGTAGCTAATTTGCGACTTTAAAGATATAATTAGCTTAAAAGAATTTAAGGAATAATATAGCAATATAATAAAGAATAATAATAAGCTAAGCTAAAAAGTAAAAGATAAGATAAGGGAAATAGCGGAGAAAAAAATAAAAACCGGGAAAAATAAAAAAGAGTTTTAAGCTACGCTTAGTAAACGTTAAGACAATTTTAAACAATAAGTATAAAGAGGATATACTATAAACGCATACTAAGTATAAATAATAATAAGATAAATAAAAGATATAATAAAATATAATAGGATATAAAGTAAATATAAATAGAATATATAAGGAACTATAACTTAATTTAAGCAAGCTACTTACTACTAGCTAATATTAATAAATTAACCTTAAATATTAAGGTATATTTAAGCTTAGCGCGCTATAATAATAATATAAGCTAACTTTATATACTATAATAATCGTTAGTAATATTCTTTTAGCTAATATCTATTAAGGATTAAAAAACGTATATATAAGTTAGTATAATAGTTCTTAAACGTCTTTTAAGATATATAGTCTTAAAGCGCGTTCGTAGCGGCGATTATATTATTAATATACTAATATCGTATTACTATTATATTATATATAGTCTAAAAACGGGGATATATAAGTAAATAGCATAATTTAGCGCGGGTATAAGCAAAATAATTATAACCTTAAGGCAAGGCTTAATTTTAATAAGCCTTATACTAAGTATTTATATTAAGAGACGCTATATATCTAATATATATAAAGTAAGAGTGGCGCTATATAGTAGTGCTATATATCGCGCTCCGCTTATTAAGCGATAGCGGTAAGCGTAAAGACTAACGCGAGGGCGGTAGCGTATAGTCGCCGGGCGTGCTAAGGGGCGTAGGATAAAAAGACGCTTATAAGATAGCGGGAGATAAGGCGTAGGGGGTTATAATAGGTATATTAAGGCGCGGCGTAGCGAAGCTATTATAAGAGGGGGCTCGCGCGTAAGAGGATTAGTAATTAAAAAAGGAAAAAAAAAGAAAGAGAAAGAGTATTAAAAC
>JAPEBW010001691.1:0-20139 GCA_027405785.1 Ophiocordyceps robertsii | reverse complement strand
TCGACCAGAGCTCTCTCTACCCGTCGTGGCCTGGCTCGCAAAGCTTGGTGTGACCGGCCCAGAAAATACCGCTCGTGGGCCACTGGCTCGCTCTCGCCCGGATGCAGAAGCAAGCAAACTCGACAGCACCTCGTTGTCGTTTGCCCGCCACATGTCGAGAGCATGTGGGTGCTCTGCCGGCACTTGCGAGGATCCTGCCTTGATTGGCCCATTGTGGCATCATGGTCCGGCCGAGACTGCTGATCCCATCTCTTGCCCAGCTCATGCCAGCTTGCTATAGTAGTAGTAGCTGTAGATTATCAGCCCCGTTCGCTTGGCGCTCGGCGTGCCTCCGAGCCTCGTCTTCCTCTTCCTCTTCTCTCGTTGTTATAACCCCGAGGCCATAGTCAGTTTCGCTCGCCCCGTCTCCCGAGTGACGCGACCTCGTGCAGACACACAAAAGGCCCCTGCCAGGCGCTCGCTCGCACGCTTGTTTGTGAGTCCGTGTCTTCGAGTTTGTTTGCCCGTCAACATGACGACAGACGTCTTTTCCGTTCCCGTCTTCCTCATCGTCTTTCGCGAGACGCTCGAGACCGTCATCATTGTCTCGGTCCTGCTCGCCTTTCTCAAGCAGACCCTCCATGGCCCCAATGGCAATGCTCGCGTGTACAAGTACCTGCGGCGACAGGTACGCATCTCCTGCTCCCGTCTTGCCATCGGCCATTGCCATGACGGCCTCGGCTGCTGACGCTCTCACAGATCTGGGTCGGCGTCGCCGCCGGCTTCTTCGTCTGCATGGTTGTGGCCGGCGCCATCATCGGCGTCTACTACACCGTGCGGCGCAACTCGTGGGAGGCCAACGAAAACTACTACGAGGGCGCCTTCTGTCTCCTTGCCTCCGTCATCATCACCATCATGGGTGCTGCCCTCCTCCGCATCGGCAAGATGCAGGACAAGTGGCGCCTCAAGCTGGCAAAGGCCGTTGAGGCGCCGCTCGGCACCGACACCCGGCACTGGTGGGCCCGCTACGCCGAGAAGTATGCCATGTTCTTTCTCCCCTTCATCACCGTCCTGCGCGAGGGCATCGAGGCCGTCGTCTTCACCGCCGGCGTCTCCTTCACGGCACCCGTAACTGCCGTGCCGCTGCCCGTCGTGGTAGGCCTGTTCGTCGGAATCCTCATCGGATGGGTCATATACAAGTACGCACCCTCGTCTTTCCGTCCCGCCCTGACCTTGGGCCGTGGAATCGTCTTCTAACAGCCCGGCCAGAGGTGGATCGACGGCTCGGATGCGCCTGTTCCTCGTCGCCTCGACCTGTCTGCTGTATCTCGTCGCTGCCGGTCTCTTCTCCCGAGCCGTCTGGCACTTGGAGGCGCAGAAATGGAACGATGTCGTCGGCGGCGACGCGGCAGAGCCCGGACCGGGCTCATACGATATTGACAAGAGTGTCTGGCACGTCAACGTAAGTCGCCGTTTGTTCACCACGCTCGGCTCAATCTCTGACGACGTGCCCTGATAGTGCTGTCAGCCAACCGGCCCCAATGCCGGCGGTTGGGGCATCTTCAATGCCATCTTTGGCTGGACCAACTCGGCCACGTACGGATCCGTCATTTCCTACAACGTCTATTGGATCGTCGTCATCATGGGCTTCGTCGTCATGCGATTCCACGAAACAAAGGGCCGCTGGCCCTTTATGAAGGCCAAAGCTCAACAGCCACCGCGTGCTGAGAGCGGCAGTGAGAGCGAGGGCCGCCAGGGTGGTGTCCTCGAGACCAAGGCCGCCGCGCGGGAGACTGCGACGACCGTCGACGCCTAAGTCGAGTGGCGATGAGATCTGGCTAGGATACCCAAGGACGGCCTCCGATGACCGCCTTTTCGTTACAGTCGGCCTGAGCAAGGCCGTATTGAAGAGTGAACCGTTCCGTTATCACAAGGGCATCGGAAGCCAGGAGTTTGGTGTGCAGATCAAGCGTTCTAGATTCCCTGCGAGTGGGAAAATCGCGAGATGGCTTGAAAGCAATAGTAGTAATAATCACGCCTCGGGGGTCCAGTCCCATGAGTCTGCCGTGAACAATGACTTGGCCATGCGATCCGTGTGAAACATTCCTTCGTGTTGTAGTCTCTGATCATTTGCAATGGCTCTCGTGAAATCAAATGTGCGGCCGCCATCGTCGTCTGCGCCATTGCTATCCTCGCGCCCGGCCCAAGCGACTTCGACCCGACGTCTAGTCCAGTCGGCATGCGAGATACTGACGACGTTCGCGGATAGCATGGTGCGTAGGTAGTCCATGATGGGTTTGATGCGAATCTGGGGGCCGCAGTTCGTATGGTGCCTGTCCACCTGGTAGTTTGGGAATTGCTTCAGCGTGGCGATGAGCTCCTCGAGGTCGAGTTGGGAGGTGTCGGGAACCAAGTCCAGCGATACCGGACTGAAGTCGACGAGATACAGCAGTTCTTTGGAAGTGAGGAATCTGAGCATCTGCCCGAGTTGAAAAGAATCGCATGCGGCGCTTGAATCGTATCCCAGCTTACACTGCCTGTCGCGCGAGGCATATAGATTGAGGAAATGGCGCTGTACCGAGGCGACGGTATTGAGAATGCACTCGCGCCTATGTTTGAGTTCTCCTAGAAACAATCAGTTTGCCGTCTGGGCAGTTTCGCGGAGACGAGTCGACTCACGTTCGAGACCTTGCGGCAAGTTCCACCACGCAGCCGTCGGCTCGGCATCGGCATCGGCTTCGTTATAGGCACTCCAGAGACGGGAGCCGCGGACGATGAGCTCCCGCGTGGCTTGCCGCAGGCGTAGCGGCTGACCCAGTAGCCAGGAGACGAGCACCTTTTGCCGCACGGTTTGTTCGACGTCTGCTACGCGCCCCCGATCATCAACAGCGAGGGGTCTGCCGTTGGTCACAGGCCACTTGAACTTGTGGTGTCCGTTGAGAATGCGAGCAACAGTGTCGACGCAGTCGAAGCGGTCGGCAACAATTGCTAGGGTCGCAGCATAAGATATGACCACCTTGGCCGTCTTGATGGGTCTCCGGTGGAGGATCCGCAGCATGTCCTCAAAGACGATTTCCCGGCCGGCTGCCTGGGTGGCTTCGTCGTCGTCGACGAGGGCAACGAAGGGCAACTCTCGGGCGCCTGCAGCGGAGGGCTTGACCCCCCTGGCCAGGAGGCCATGGTGCGTCTCGGAGACGAGCCGAGCCTCGCTGAACTGAGGGTTGGAAAAGAGATGGGCAAAGTATCGAGAAGCTCCTTTCAAAGCCGATATGCTTACCCGGTAGGCCACCTTGATCGTTGGCTTGGGTGCCTTGGGCGGCGGTAAGCTGGAGTTGAGGGTGCGGTCAGCCGGGGGCAGTGCCTTGCGGCTCTTGTTGAGAACGGCGGGGGACGTCTCAAAGGTCACGTCGAGGACAATGTCCCCGGTCTCGTCGACCTCGACAACATGGCCACCGGACGTCTTGGACGCGTCTCGGCCTGCAGGCAGAGGCGGCTCTGGCGACATGGGCCGACGAGGAACAGATGACCTGTGACGTGACAAGGTTGCGGCGTCTGGTCACAATCGGAGTGGAGAGAGCTTAAATCACAAGCTCAGGGCTCTCGATTCGTGGAAAAGGCCGACGTTGAGAGATTCGAGGCGTAGGCGCAGAGGCTGAATTGCCACTCGACGGGCAAATGCTTAACGTGCTTCGTTGGCTCGACCCACTGCATCCCGTCTTCGTCGCTGGCCAACATCCTAGTAGGCAGTCCAATTGGATGGGCAGGTCGCGGTCTCGGGGTTTGATCAGAGAGCCGCCCCGAGTGCGAGTATCGAAGGTTGACGCTTCATGCTGCAATTGCTGTGTTTCTTGCTGTCGATGGGAGCGCCAGCCTGGAAGCTTGGGCGGGCTTGGACACCCAACGTCGGGTCTCTTGCCGCCCCGCCCCTGAACTCTGAACTGTACAGGCACGGCCAGGGCACAGCTCCCCCACTGTGCAGCGGAGTAATAGGCCAGCCAGCACCGGGTCCCTGGAACTCGGGAGCCAGCCAGCCAGGGTGGACCAAAAGCTTAACACTGTGTAGGGTATCTCGCGTATCTCGCTTCTGGCACGGGACGCGTGTACCTTGGTCATCCGCGTGATTTGGGTGGCGGGCTACGTACTCGGCACCCGCGGCTACACTCAGCGGGCAGACATCTGTTAGGCACTGTGATGCTGCCGAATGCGTTGATGCGTTCACTTGTGCAACCCACCACAGCCCCCCTACCTGGTACAAACCTACCTGTACCTACTGTTCAGTACAACAGACGACGGACCATGTTCATGGTCTGCTCCTGGTTGCAGTCCTTCGCTGAACCGAGCCAGGAACACCTTCGGCTTTGTTTCCGCGAGCACCTCGAGGCTGTCCACAAAGGGTCGCCGGCTCACCGTCTTCCTCGCGACCCTCGGCTCCCGGCCTGGCCGCCGGCCCCTCGCTCTCGAGCCTGCTCTCGAGCCCGCTCATTACGCCTCAGCTTCCCCAACACCTTGCGACGCAGCTCTCTGGCCAGACGCCCAATCCCATGGACCTGACACTCAACGAGCCTCCACTGCTGCGACTGCGCGAGAGCTTCTGAAGCTCCGCCGCGCCATCCCTCGAGCTCGTCATCCGATGGCGGCCGTCGCCCAGAGCTCGAGGAGCTCCGCCGCTCGACTCTTGGTCCATGGCTCCTCCATACTGCCGGCCTCGGCCTCGTTCTTGGCCGTCCACGCCGAAACACTTATGAAATGGAGTGCTGAGGCACACCCGGCTCAACCGAGAGCATCGGCCCCTGGCACCGTCGAGATGCAGCTGCTCGCCCGTTCTGCCCGGCCTCGCCGCTACGGCCCAAACTCTCGCCTCACAAGCACGACGCGCTTCGGCATCATCTCCCTCGGCCACTCCAAAGCTCGGCCGCTCGGCCAAAAGGGCTTTCATACCTACTTTGTCACCCACCTGCCGTCCTCGTCTCTCCACCCCGACTCGTCCACCTCCTGGGGCCCCAGCCACAAGATGCCGCGCGATGCCTCGACTCCCCACACCCCTGGCCCGCCCGGGTCTGCTCCGGCCGTCGCTCTACCCAACATGCCGGGCCGAGACCTCACCGTGGTAAGGATACCGTTGAGGCGGGCCAAGCATCACTTTGGCTCATGCACCTCCAGAGGAAGTCGGCCCTACAACGAGGATGCGGACCAGGCCGGCATCGTCAACATCCCGGCCTTTGCCAGAAGGGCGCCCATGAGCGTCAAGCAGAAGCCGGGAGAGGCCACTCCCGCCGACAGTGCATCAGGTGACCCCCAAGTCTTTTACTTTGCCGTCTTTGATGGCCACGGAGGGTCCCAGTGCTCCCACTTCTTGCGCGACGAGTTGCACGGCTACATCGAAGAGGCCGCTTCTGAGTTCGGCTTGCAGAGTACCTTGCGCAAGAGAAAGCCCGGCCGCGATGTCCACCGCTCTCCCTCGCCGCCGCCGAACGAGGCCGAGACTGAGGCATCGGCCCGCGCCTCAGCCAACACAAAGGAAGCCGGCGAATCCGAGGTCAAGGCAGACGCCCGTCCTCGCGACGATGAAAGTGGCTCGGCCAAGCAGAGATCTCAGAGCTCTTCATCACCCGGCACACCCCCGGTCGCCGTCGAGGCCCACAGTCACACGCGGGCATTGCAGCTACAGAAAGAACTGGTCAAGGCATATGGAGACGCCATCGGCGGCTACTTTAGACGATTCATCCCCGAAAACTTCAACTACCAGGATGGGAGCGAGCATTCCGCGTCCACGATTGAATCGATCTTGACGTATGCGTTTCTGCGAGCTGATCTTGATTTTGTGTCGGCGCAGGCGAGAAAGTCGGACCCCGATGATTCCGACATGCCGCTCAACCACGACGAGATCCTCGGCGCGCCCCACGCCACCCCTTCTGGCCACGGGATCGGGGGCACGACGCGCTTCAAGGGCGGCTCGACGGCGTCGGCGGTTCTCATCTCGACGCCGACGCCCGCGCCGTTTTGGCACCCCGCCGCGCAGTCGACGCTCCTCGCCGCCCACGTGGGCGACAGCCGCATCCTCCTCTGCGAGACGGCCACGGGCCGCGCGCAGCCGCTGACGTCGGACCACCACCCGACCACGCCGACGGAGAGCCGCCGCCTCCGCCGCTACGCGCCGGCCGGGTCCATGGTGACGGGCGACAGCTTCGGCGAGGAGCGCATCGCCGGCCTGGCCAACAGTCGCGCCTTTGGCGACATCAGGAGCAAGCGCATCGGCGTGTCGGCCGAGCCCGAGACGACGCGCGTCGAGCTCGGCCCCGCGCAGTACTCGTTCCTCGTCCTCATGAGCGACGGCGTCTCGGGCACCCTGGGCGACCAGGAGATTGTCGACGTGGTCAAGGAGGCCAGGACCCCCGAGCAGGGCGCCCGCAGCGTCGTCGAGTACGCCACCGAGGTCTCGGCCGACGGCGACAACGCCACCTGCCAGGTCGTCCGCCTCGGCGGCTGGGAGCGCAGGTCCGAGGGCGGCCTGGGCAGCTTGGGCACCAAGGAGATTCGCGATGCCAGGAGGGCCGAGGCCCAGGACCCGCGCCGGGGGAAGCGCTGAACGCCGCGCCTTGCTGGGCACCAGGCCTTTTCTAGAATCCGAGGCAGGGTGAGAGAGACTGCGACGAGTGTCCGACCCCGGCGTGGCCTTGGACAGCATGGTACTCGGAGTTTTTTTTCGCGGCTACAGGTAGGCCTTTTTTGATTCTAGAAACGAAAAGCCGAGACATCTTGGCCTCATGAATATACACCGAAGACACGTCCAAATCAAACTGACAATCGATCGGGGTCGCAATCATCTACTTCGTACGTCCCGCGCATAGACAGGGTTCTCCAACACTGCCAGAAGCTTGCTCGTGTCTCAAGCCACCCCAAGCCCCCCATTTTGATCGACGACCCCCGTCATCTCCATGCCACTGACTGCTCAGTCCCTGCCACCCCCGCCACTCCAACATGGGCATGTTGCTGGCCATCAGTAGCCATGAGGTTGGCCAGGATACGAGTTCCAGGAGGGAGGCTGTCCTTGCTGGTAGGGGGGGTACTGCTGTGAAGGCGGGCCGTAGCCTGGAGACCCGTATCCTTGATGTGGGTGAGGCGGGCCTTGGGGTCCCCATTGCCCTCCGGGTGGTGCTGGGCCACCATACCCTGGCTGAGGCTGAGGGGGGGGCGGCTGGCCGTAACCAGAATAGTAGGCACCGGGCTGTGGCGAAGGGCCGCTGTATCCGCCTGGTGGTCCCGCCTGCAGGCTGCTCCCCTGCGAGTGATATGACGCGTTCTGTCCGTAGTCATATCGTGTCTGCGCCGAACCCTGGCTCGACGGCGGGGCGGGGGAGCTGGACATGTAATTCGCCGATGCATCTCCGTCGCGACCTTCCATCGAGTTGAGATCGCGCGTTTGAACCTGGGACCAGAGGGATCCCGCGACTTTCCCATGACCCAGCTGGCTGAGAGATTCCATTGCTCCATGGGAATGGCCGCCCACGCTTTTTGTCTGCTGGCTCAAGATGTGATTCTTGCCCTTCTTCACCGACTCGGAGGACAGCAGCTGGTCGAGCTGGTGGCGGCGTGGGTGCTCGTCTGCCCACGACTTGACGGTCCTGAACATGTCCTTCTGAATTTCAATACTGTCATTACGGAGGGCGGGGTGGTGGAATGCGCGGAGGACGTCATTGACCACCTCGTCCACGGGAACGTTGGTGTTCTCCCACGCAAAGAGGACACGCCTTGGAGCAGGTGGTTAGAGGTTCAGCCGTCCCGTCGCAAAGGTATCAAAAACGAAAAGGGAGAGTGGGACAGAGGGAGAGGAGAACTCACGGTACGGTGTACTGGAGAATAGTGGTTGCAACTCGCCCAGCACACGAGTTGAGGATATTCGTAAAGTGGTCCTTGGACAGCATCGAATGAGTCGGATCATCGCAGCGCGGGTTGTCCCACGGCTCGAGCTGGGAGTTGGAGCTGGCGCTGATGACTCCGGACGACCCATCCTTCAAAACCTTGGAGACTTGGTTGATGATTGGTCGAATGAAGGGGGCCAGGAGGCCGAGGACGAATGCCGTCAACGTCTCGCTAATGTGCTCAATGAGCTTCTCGAGGCCGGGTATCTTGGCGATGCCCCGGCTAATGGCCTTGACAATCTTATCCCGAAACTGGAGGATGGGATAGATCTGGCCCGCAACTTTGACAGGATCAAAGTTGGGGCTCATGCCAGGGACCACGTTGGCATTCTCCCCAGCCCGGCTGCGAGCTTCGTTTTCTCGCCCCTGCGCCTCGGACTCGGCCTTGAGACTGCGGGCCTGATCGGCGAAGCCATTTCCCACATCTGGCAGCTTGGAGAGGAGAGAAATAAAGTCCGTCGGCCCGGAGCCATCAAAAAGACCCCTTGACCCGGATGCGCCGCCGCCGCCGCCGCCGCCTTTCGAGGCCTCTGCGTTTTTTAGAGCAACGTCGACTTCGTCCACCTCGGACTGCGTGAAGTGATCGTTGGCCTCGCCAATGACGGAGTGCAAAAAGTCGACGGCGCCAAATGTACCGGTAACGATGGGGTAGAGCCTCCTGCCGTGAATGTTGGTCTCGGCCTGCGTCCCGCAGTGGGGGAAGACGTTATGATATCCGAGTTCACGGAGGGCCAGCTCGCAGTAGTTGCTGTGGGCGCCAAAATCCTCCATGCAATGCAGAGCCTGCCCCAAGCACCTCAGCGCCTCGCATAGCGTCTCGTCCTTGCCCCTGCCCTCGGAGCCGCTCGTATAAAGTCGGCCAAAGTGGATGCTTCGGGCGAAGCTGTACCTGAGGTAGCCGGCGCTGGTTGCCCACTGTCCCGTCTCATTGGCAATGTAATTCTTCATCCCCGTTCTGGGGTCGATGTCGGTCTCTGCGGGGTCGACAGGGCCGCGCAGGCGGTGGTCAAACTTGCGAGCATCGAGGCCGTCGGCGTAGCCCTTAGGATTGTCAATGTGCTCCTCCGGGCGGTAGCAACCGAGGCGCTCCTCGGTGACTTCAAACTCCTCGGTGGCATACCCAAAGGACATGAAGGAGAGAACCCAAACCTTGGAGATGTTAGCGTTCCGCCGCTCGGGGTCTCGGGCCAGAGCTACTGACCAGAATTCGAATCGTGGCCGCATTGACTCCCTTTAAACTACCGACGTCGACAGCCTGCGAATAATCGCGCAGCCAGTTACCAAAGTAGGTTCTCTTGATGAGCATAGAGGTCCATTTCTTGCCATGCAGGAAAGCAAGGCCCGAGAGCATGTCCTCGATGTCTACCAAGGCGTCAGAAGCTGTCGTGGTTCATGTGGAACTGGGACTGGGCAAGCTCACCCCCATGGCGCCAGTTGTGGCCCTCGACCTGTGTGCTCAAGGCATCAGCAACCTCGCGATGCCTGCGCACGAGCTAATAGAACCTACCTGTGCGATTGATGGGATGTTCCCTGCTCCGAACGCAGCAGCCTTGCCCGGTAGCACAGCCAAGAGCACGGCGAACGCAAGGAGCCAGGTGCCCCGCGGCAGCAGTGGGAATGACGCCATGACGCAGCCCTGTCGCGGCGGATGGAGAGATGCCCGAGGAGAGGCGGGGGGAAGACAAAGAAATCGAGACAGGGGAAAGGGGAAAGAAATATCACACGGTCAATGACCGGGAGCTGGAGATGCAGCTTGAATTCTACAGCGTTGAAGGCGCAGCGAGGCAGTCGCAAAGAGGAAGGTTCCATTTAATCGTGGTGTTGCCGCAAAGAGTCGCCTGTTACAGTAAGAAACGAGTGCGCTCCCGCACGGAGCACCTTGATTTTCCACGCAAGACGGCGGCCCTGCGAGGTATCTGGACCTGTCATGTCGAGACAAGGGGCACGGTGCGTCATCAAACGCGGCCATGAGCGGAGCGCCAATTCACTCCGACTTGCCGGCGGCTCTGCATGAGTACATGCTGTACCCAGGAATTCAGAGGCATTATTGACAGGTACCAATTTAATCAAGAGTGACTGGACAGTATCCTTCAGCCGCAGGAGCGCCCGCGCAGTGGCAGTATGCACAAGTATCGGGCGGTGGTTAGCTGCCCGGGTTAAATTGCTGTGGAAAAGGGAGCTCTAGAAGATAATAATGGTGTCTAGCTAGCTAGGAAGGAATGTGTGTGCGAAGGGGTGCCCTTATATATATATGGCTAACCCCTGCAAATAAGGGCTAGGGCTACGCCTAGGGCTCTCGCAGTAAAATAGGTATAAGGCCTTAGTATATACACTCCTTATATTTATAATACCTCCCCTTAGCTATATATAAGGCGTATATATATATAAAGCCTTACGATATAGCCTCTCCCTTATATATTACTTTAGCCTTAGTGTTTTTTAATCTTAACTAATTATAACTAGCTATTTTACTTATATTACGCCTTATTTATATATAAAGCCCTTTAAAGCTTTATTTAGCCGCCTTTTTTATTTTTAGCTACTAAATAAATTAGTTATATTTTTCTCTTAAGAGGCCCTTTATAAGGCTATTAGCGATTATCTTATTAGTTTATACTTATATTAATTAAAAGAAGCCTTTATTAATATAGTAGATAATCTATTTATAATAAATATTAATATACTTAGTCTTAGCTAGGTTATTCTTATTTAGCACTATAAGCCTCGCGTTTTAGCTATCTATAAAGATTATAGATAAACTTAGCTATAACTAACTTAGCTTTATTAATAGCTAATATTGCTATATCGCTACTATACTTATAAGTATAAGGTTTATAAACTCTACTTTTATTAATAAGGTCGCTATAATCGTTTGCCTTTTACTTTTTTAAAAGATAGGCTTATCGCTAAGGAATATAACCTAGCCCGCTATAAAGCAATAAGTGCTTTAATTATTAGTAAAGAAGGTATCTATATATACCCGGAGCTTAAGGTCCTTAATTAAGTATTTCCCCCTTATTATAACTTTATAATTTAAAGTACCTTTAATATAATGCTATAGCGTTTTTATAATCGCTATATAGTTATATATTAAGTTACTATTAGCCTTAAAGAGCTTATTCGCCGTTTATATAATATCTAGCTAAGTACTTATTAATAGGTAATTAAAGCTACTAGTTTAGCGAAGCTACTTTATAGTATTTATTATAAGTTCTTAACTCTTTTAGTTATAAAGAACCTTAAGTTTTATTAGCTATAGCGCCTTTATAGCTTTAATAACCTCTTAACCGAATTTCTTAAGGATCTTTTTAGCGAACCTTATTTAGTATATAAAAATCGTTCTTACCGCTTTATCCCGTTTAAATTAAATACTTAAGAATTCTTAAGGCTCGCTAAGCTACTTAGTTTTATATAGCTTAGTTAAGATATTAGCCGCGGCCTTAATAGCTTCCTTAGTAAGTACCGCTATAATAAAATTATCTATATAGATAATTATAAGTATATCGCTTACTTTATAGCAAAGGATATACTTATTTATCTTAAGGCGCTTAAAGCTATATTCTCTTAAGTCTATACTTACTTAGTTATATTACTACTTAAGTAAGCTTTTATAACTATATAAGGCTTTATTAAGCTTATAAACTTAGCTTATATTATCCTTAAGCTTATAAGGCTATATAATAAAAGCCTCCTTTTATGCTTTTATATATATATAAGCGTAAATAACGTTAAATTATTTTTATTTTAAGTCCTTAACTATAACGATTATTATAAATAGCTTTAATAAGGCTTAGTATACTATTACTATATAGAGCTCCTTTATAGGCCTATCCTTTAAGTCTTAGTCCCTTTAAATAACTTAACGGGCCTTAATAAGGGGTTCTTTACTTTAAACTAGCTTTTTAAGATAGACTTATTTCCTATTAAAGACCTAAGCCCTTAATAGTTTATATATAAGGCTTTAAGTATTCTTTTACTTTAATTTATTAATTTCCCGCCTTATCGCGGGCAGTTAGCGGGTCTTATAGTTATCCCGCTTAAGGGCTTATTTTTAGGTTATTAGCAAACCCTTTATAGCGGCGATTATCATACTAAATATAAAAAGGACTAGCTAGTAACTTAAGTTATTAAGTTAATCCCTCTCTTAATAGATTACTTTAAAGGCTATTAATACGCCTAGCTAAAATAAGTCTTAGTATTAGTTTATAATAATAAGCTCCGTTATTAAAGCCCTTAATATAGTTTTTTAAAGCCCTCCTTTAACCGCTATTATATAACTAGTTTATTAATAAGTTAGCTAATTATTAAGTTAATATATCTTATTAGCTTATAGTGCTTTAAGCGGGGAATTTATAAGTCTCTTATTACTAAGGTTTAGCGTATAAGGAATTAAGTATATCTTTAGCTATAAGGTCTTTAAAAAAGTCCTTAAGTAACTTATACCTATAAAGGCCGTTTTTAAGCTACTTTAAACCTTTATAATCTCTCTTAAGTATACCTTTAGCCCTTAAACTAAGGTATTTAGTATTAAGATATTTATATTATTATCGCTTATTAAGGGCCTATATATACTTAGTTTAGTAGTATATAGCTAAATAATTGTTTATTTAAAGCTAAAAAGGGAAAAAGAAAATCTCTATTTAAGCTATATAGCTTCGTACTTTATAAGAGTCGCTTAAGTAGCCTATACTTAAGTTAAGTTTAAGTCGAACTTAAGCTAAGTTTAAGTAAAGTCTTATATAACTTTAGCTATATATTAGCCCGACTTTAAGTTATTCGCTATAGTATAACTATAGCTTTTTTTATAGTATAGCTTATAATACTATCCTTCTTTTAAGCTATCGCGCACTAAGGTATATAATATTAGCGCCCCGCCCCCTTACTCCGCGCTTAATATTAATTAGTATAGTTATCTTTATTATACTTATAATTATATACTAACGCCTCCTTTAAATAATATTACGTTAAGGCGTTAAACACGTTATACGCTTACCTATCCGCGCTGCTATATTATCCTTAATAGCGCTAAGGCGGTATAACGTATCTCTTTCGCTTACTACTAATATTAATACTTAAGGCACGTCTTACTTTCTTACTACTTATAGTCTTTAAGTATAAATACCCTTCCTCTCTCCCTTTCTTTCTCTTTTTTCTTTTCCTTATTTAATTATTAATTTACTTACGCGCGCGCCCCTTTTTATAATAGCTTCGCCGCGCCGCGCTTTAATATATTTACTATAACCCCCTACGTCCTATATAACGGAAACTTTATTCCGTTAGTAATCCTAAGTACTAAAAGTACTAATATTTAATAAAGTATATACCGCTAAATATAAAGGAGTAACTAATAAAGTAAATACCGCTAATTATAAGTTATAACGATTAAAGTAAATATTAGTAGTTATAAGGAGAGATAATATAGCTTAACGGTTAAAGACGGCTAGTATTAACTATAAGCGGTATAGGCTAAATACGCCTATATTCGGCTTAAGCTAGCTTTAGCTAGTAATAGGATTTATATCGACCGATATCTTATATAAAGCTAAGGTAAGAGGCCTTCTTTTTATATAATCGATTAATACCTTATATAAAGCTAAGGTAAGAGGCCTTACTTTAAAAGAGGATAGAATCTTATAAAAGGTTTTAAGATAAGGATATTTAGTTTTATAAGCTAGTTATAAGTAATAAAGCGTATATTACTTATAACTAGTAATAAAAATAGCATAAGCTATTTTTATTAGCCTAAAAAGTACTTTAGTAACCTTATAAGTTATACGGGGTATAAGTTATAGTTTAATATATAAAAGCATATAAAAGTATATAAAAGTATATAAAAGTAAAACCTTTAAATAGCCTTAAAAAAGTATAAAAGGAGGTCTTTGCTCTTTTTTCCCTTAACTCTTTTCCTTTTTTTCTTTCTTTTTCTTTAGCTAGTTTTAACTTAAGAAATCCGTATAATAAGATACCCTTACCTTATTTAGTTTAGTAGTCTATACTAAGTCTTCTTTATCCTTTTTAGCAAGTAAATTTAAATTAAATAAATTATATAAGACTACTTAGTATATAAAAAACGCTAAGGGTTCCGTAATATAAAACTAGCTTATAAGAATCTTTATAATTAAATAGCTCCGATAAATATTACTTAGTATTTTATACTTAGTAAGTTCTTTAAGTTATTTAATAAAGAAAAGGTATTTATTATAATTACGTTTATTTAATTATAATAAATAAAAGAAGAAATATTTACTTTTACGATACTATAGCTAACTAGTTAGCCGTAAGCTAGTTTAAGGTAGTTAGAACTTTCTTACCCCCTTATAAGTTTTATAGATAGTAGTTCTATTTTAAAGATTAAGGCTCTTAAACCTTATACTAAAGAATTAGCTAAGCTATAAAAGTTTATTACCTCTCTTAAAGCTTATTTTTAGTTTTATCTTACTATAATAAATTAAGAAGTAGTAAAGGTTATATTTATATTTAGTTGCTTATAAGGCCTAGCTATAATATAGTTCGAACTAATTCTTAGGGACTATATAGATAATAGTCTTAAAGATAGGAATTCCGAGATAAGGAATATTTTTAAGAATTTCGATAACTTTAAAGAAGCTTTACGAAAAACGTTTAGAATTATAAATAAGCAACGATTAGTAAAGCATAAATTAAGAAGCCTTAAGTAAGTTATGTCTTTATCGGCTTATATAGCTCGATTTTAATAGATAACTTCTAAGCTAAAATAAAAAGACGATGCCTTTATAGCTACGTTTTATAAAAGACTAAAGGAAGAAGTTAAAGACGAAATTTACCGCTTAGATAGGCTAAAGACGCTATTAAACTATATTAGTCTAGCGGTTTAAATAGATAATAGGTAGTATAAACGCCGGTAGTAAAGAAAACACCGTTTAACTCTTAGCGGGGTTATTAAGAAAAATAATAAGAAGTAAAAACACGACTTAAGTTATAACGCAATAAACCTAAATACCCTTAAAGCGAGCCCGCTAAAGCCCGCTAAAAAAGCTATTTAATGCTTTAATTATATAAAGGAAAGCTATATCGCAAGAGATTGTATTAAGAAGAGGAATTCCTTTAAGGGAAGGAATATACCTATTTATAAGAATAATGCCCTTTTAGCTTATAATCCGCGATATATATTACTACTACCTTTAACTAAGGATACCGATATTAATATAAAGCTTATTATACTAACCCTTAGTCCGTTTTAAACTAGTTTGCTTATAAAGGGTCTTTATAAAGAAGAACCTAAGATTAAGTTAAAAGCTAAAAGCTTAGATAGCTAGTAAAGAAATACTTTTAAGACTAAGGATAATTATTAGCACGGAACTTCCTTATAGACTATTAACGAAGATAATAAAAACGCTCCTTATTTTAATACGAACGTTATACCTTTAAATATAAAAGATAATAGCTATAATCCTAAAGACCTTAACTTATAAGAAATAGACAACGAGCCCTCTTTTAAGAAAGAAGATAACGACGGGCCTTATGCTCTTTTTATAAAATATCTTAATATAGTAATTACTATTAAAGATAAGGCGTATAAGTAGCTCTCTTAAACTAAATACTATAATAATAACTGCCTTATATACCTTTCGGATAAGTAAGGAAGCGGCTAGTTTCTTAAATTAAAGAAGACTTATATAAGAATAGTACTAATAGTATAAGCTAACTAAGTGCGGGGAATGCGCTAAGCAAGAAGCCCCGCTTTTAGTCCCAACTTAATAAGTAGTTAATAGGCCCCCGCGACTAAAGCTAAGAGACTCTCCCTTTTATAAGCTTTAGTCTTATAATAAAGTAAGCAGCTAAGCAATACCACAACCTATCGTACTATCTACTATCTTTACTACTTAATTAGTAGTACTACGAGACTATCTCCGTATAATTTTTAAAGCTTCCTTTTTAAATTACTTAGTAAAGATAGCATTAGCAAAGGGATCGCGAAGCGGTGCCGAACCGGCGTAGCGAAGCTAACGTAACCTTAACTAAGGCTTATAAGTATAAGAGATTTATTTAGATAACTAATCCGACTAAATACCCTCTATACTTAAGATAATAGAAGTGCCGTCGAGAATATCCTTATTAGTAGGTGCTTAGTCCCCGCTACTTCGAGAAAAACAGAAGGCCTTTTAAAGCCGTATCGAGGAACTAAAGGAGACCTAATAGTTATAAGAGCGTATCGTATAGCTTAAAGAGGAAATATAAGAAAAAGAAGGCTTACTCCTTAACTAATCGAAAAGGCATTACCGGTCGGACTCCCCCGATTCGGCAGCTAGTCGAGGCAGCGAGGTAAAGCTTAAAAACATTACTTAGTTAGCTTAACTAACTAATTCTCGGAAACGACTTAACTAGCTCTATAACTTAAAGGATATATTTAAAGCTATACCCCGACGATTCCGCCGAGATAACGTTAAAATCCTATTTATAGTGGATTATATATATACTAACTATAAAGCGAGATAGCGCCGATACCTTAAGGAATAACCGCTGATTAATTAAGAACAATATAGCGCTAGCTAGATCTATTTTAAGGAATAGATACTTATGCTTATTAAGGATACGGCAAATAGAGAAACACTCTTAGTAACGTAGCTAGAGAACGCTTAGTAGCGAGATATATAGTCTTTACTAAAGTTTAGCCTTTACCTTAACTTTATCGAACGGTATTTCGAGCGGCTATTAAAGCAGATACGGTTATTAAGGTTCTTCGCTAAGTTACGATTAAAGCTTTAAGAGTAACTTAACCTTTACTTAATACCTATTTATAAGTATAGTAGAGAAGAACTAGTCTAAGTAGCTTAACGCTACTAAGACGCTATAGATAGTAAGAAACGCCGTTTAAGCGTAAGCTTTAAATTAGGATAGCGTAGAATAAGCTTAGGATCCTTTAACTAAGGAAATTCTTACTATAAGAGAGGCCGCAGTAAACGGCAGTTAAGAGGTTCTCGCTATTAAGGCACTACTAATACCTCGACGATAATAAGGGGAGACTTACGTTTAGATACCCCTTAACATAGCCGCGGCTAAGGTCGTAGAAAAGGCCGAGGCCGAGGCCGAGGCTTATCTTAAAACTAAGGGGTTATCTATTTTAAATGCAATAAGCTAGGTCACTATATAAATAAGTATACCTTAGCTTTAACTATAGATACCTTAGCGAACACTTTATATATTAAAGCCGCTCCGCAAAGAAACGCTTAAAGGCCGGAGTAAACGCCTCTCCTCTAGCTACGTTAGTACCTTAAGGGGAGCTATTGCAAACTCCCGCAGTGCTACTAAGGCAAAACCTTATAGATACGAAGGTATACTTAGATACTTATAGTATAGTAAACTTAGTAGACGTGTATTTCGCACGCTAATAAGGCTTACTATAAGTCTTACTATCGTATCCTAAGCTCTTAAGACTAAGCGATAGTCGGGTAAATAACTATGGGGTCTAGGAGGTTTTAGTAAGAATTACCGATATAAGAGGTACCGAAAAGATAATTACTTAGTACTACGTTAGTACTAATAAGTTAACGCCGAATAACTATATTCTAATTTTATAGTTAACTATAGCAATTATGGATAAGAAAATTTATATTATTCTATAGAAAAGGTAATAGTAGTTTAAGCACTAAATCGGCAGCGGCACCCTACGGAGTCTACGAAAATTCGTAAAGGATTGCTAGAACGAGGCCTATATCTATATAATCGCTGCCGACCTTAAGCTAATTTTATTGCTAGATAAAGACGACGATAAAGGAATTCCGGAGAGAGAATAAACTAAGATACTACTAACTTTATACCGATTTAAAGACGTATTCTCGGTAAATAAGTCTAACTTATTACCGATTAAGAAAGGAATAAATCACGCAATTAACTTAACTTCCGGCGTAGAACTACCCTTTAGACCGATTTATTCTTTATCCCGCAACGAATTATAAGTATTAAGGGACTAGATTAATAACTTTATAAGACGTAGTATTATCCGGGAATTATAAAGCCTAGCAGGCATACTAATTCTTTTTATCTTAAAAAAAGATAGCAGCCTTCGTCTTTATATAAACTACCGGGGACTTAACCGCGTTACGTAGAAAAATCGGTACCCTTTACCTCTTATTTCGGAGATCTTTAACCGCTGCTAAGGTGCTAAATTCTTTTTTAAGATTAACATTTAAAACGTATACTAGCATATCCGTATAAAAGAAGGCGATAAGTAAAAGATAGCCTTCTAATTACGCTATAAACACTTTAAATACTTTATTATGCTATTTAGCCTAACTAACGCTTTAGCTACTTTTTAGAGCTATATTAATTAAGCGTTAAAAGGCCTTATCGATACTATTTATATAGTATATCTCGATAATATCCTTATCTTCTCGCAAACGGAAGAGGAATATACTAAATACCTTTAATAAGTTATAAAGAGGCTACGCGCGGCGTAACTATTCGCAAAGCTATCTAAATATATATTCTATTAGCAATTAGTTAAGTTCCTTAGTTTTATTTTATTAGTTAATAGGATATTAATAAATCCTTAATAGGTAAAAGTAATTGCTAAATAGCTAGCACTTAATACTTATCGAGATATTTAAGTCTTCCTTAAGTTCTATAACTACTACTATCGTTTTATCTACCGCTACTCCTATATAGTAACACCTCTTACCGCACTATTAAAGGGTAGTAGTAATAGTAAGAAGCTAAGGAGAGTAGACCTAAACGCGACTAAATTTATAGCGTTTTAGTCCTTAAAAGACGCATTTACTAATATACCCTTACTTTAATACTACGACTTAAAGAGGTATACCTAAATTAAAACCGATATATTATAATATATAATAGCGGGCATTTTATCCTAGCTTAACGATAAGGGTCGCTACTACTTAATTGCATTTTAGTTAAGAAAGTTTACCGGGGCTAAGTTAAACTACGGAGTCCCGGATTAAGAACTATTTACTATCGTAGAGTTATTTAAACACTAGCAACACTATATCGAAGGAGCCGCGCAATAAGTAAAGGTCTTATCCGACTATTTTAACCTCTAGACGTTTATACGCCAAACCTCCTTTAATCGGAGATAAGCACGATAGTATATATACTTAGCGCTATTCGACTTTACGATTAAGCATAGGATAAGGAAATTAAACCCGGCTAACGCACCGTTAAGAATGCTTAGATACGAAGGCGAGAAGCCCCTATCTATAAAGTTACTACCGGAGCTTTAGTTAAAGCTAGTATTAATAAATTATATAACTATTAATAATCTATAAAGGGATAACGAGAAGTCTTTATAAGCAAAAGAAAGCTTAACCTTAAGCTAGTATAAGTATAGCGAGTTGCCTTTATATAAGGAAAATACACGAGCTTTTATATAGCGAACTACTACTAACTTAAAAGCGGACTTTAAGCAGCTAGCTATATAGGCTAAAGAGAAAGCTAGTTGCAAATAGTTACTCTTAAGAAAGACTATAAAGGATATAGCCTACGGCCTTTTAATATACGCTATAGAAGTTCCTAATACTTTGCTAGAATTGCTAAAACGTACTTAAAGCGAAGATATAGTAATTGCCTAACGAAAAGCGACTAAAAACTTCTTAAAAGAGAAGTATCCTTAGTTATTGCGACTAAATAAATTACTGCTATAAAAAGGACGAATCGTAGTACCTTTTAATGCTGCTTTATAGTAAGAGTTAATATAACTTTACTATAACGACCTATTAGTAAGATACTTCGGAGGCCGATAAATAAGTAAATTACTATTAAGAAATTTCTACTAAGAGAATATAGTAAGGGATATTAATTAATATGTTTAAGAATGCTTAGTATATTAAGGCGCTATATTAAGGAGGCATCGCCCTTATAGCGCTATGTAATTATTACTATGCCTTATACGACTATAAGAAGAACTATTAATAGACTTTACTATAAGTCTGCTAAAAGTATAATACGAGGGGCGAGAAGTTAACATAATATTAATAATTATAGACCGATATACTAAGTACTGCCTCTTTATTCCGTATTTTAAGATAATAAACGCGCCCGAGCTAGTAAAGGCATTTTATTATAACGTTAAGTTAGTATATAGGCCCTTAAAGGGCATAGTTATAGATAGAGGATTATTATTTACTAGTAAGTTCTAGTTAGACTTATATTTTATCTTATAAGTAAAACGTAAGTTATTAATAGCGTTTTACCCTTAAACCGATAGATAAACGGAGCGTATAAATTAAGCAGTGTACTACTACTTAAG
>JAPEBW010001690.1:0-20173 GCA_027405785.1 Ophiocordyceps robertsii | reverse complement strand
CGGTCTGCCTTAGTATCTATATAGGCTTTAATACTTATCTTAGGCCCTTTTTTACCGTAAACTAATAAGCGTATATAAGTAAATCGTAATAGCTTATTAAGGTTTAATAGCTAAACGTTAAGGGAAGCCTTAACTATCTAAACGTTTTATAGCTTCCGAATAACTACTTACTATACTAAGCTACGTTTTTATATAGCAACGTCGCGGTTAAAGTTAAGGGGGTGTTTATCTTTAACGTATTAGTAAAGCTTATTTTTTAAGGGGAATGCTTCGCCGCAAAATCCGTATACTTTATTAGCCTCTTATACTAAGTTTACTATAATATAGATTGCAGTTTCCTTTAAGCTCTTATTAGTATTTAACTAAGCTCTTTTTATATTATACTCTTTATCCCTTAGATAGTTATCGGTCTTTACCGTAGTACCTTCCTTAGTCGCGGGGTATACCTATTTTAGCTTTAGCGTTAGCGAGCGTATAGTCTTAAAAGTCCTTTCTCTCTTTAGCTAAAAGACCTTAACTTATATTCTTAGCTATTTAAGCGGGTTTCTTCCTTAACTTAGTAAGCGCTATAAGGTTTAAAGTATATCCGCCTTTGCTAAGCGGTCTAAAAACGTAACCCTTAATCCTAATAAGCCTTTAATAGATAGCTAGGGCGTCTTAAACTATCCTTTAAACGCGTATAAGGTACGGCTAGTCGGCCCTCGCCTTTTTATAAGTTAGATTTATTTCTTTTGCGTTAGTAAGTGCTTTTAAGATCCTTAAGTATATTTAACTTATAGCTAAGGAAGAATTTCCTCGTATTTATTAATCTATTTATTAATATCCTTATTCCTTACTAAGCGTTATAGGGATTTTTATAGGTAGATGTCTAGCTTTTAGTAAATTACTATAGTTAGGTAGTCTAGCTAGTAAAGCGCGGCCTTAGCTTTATATTATAAGCGTAATATCTAAGACTTAAAGTCGGATCTTACTACTATATCTTCGATAGTAAAGTGCTTTTTATCGAGTGCCTATATCGCTATATTTAGGCGGATTCTAAACCGTTTTTATAAGGCGGATATCTATCGGCTTAGTCTAACGCTAAGCTCGCTAAGTTCTTCTTATTATAGTTTTAAGAGGTCCCCGGAATACTATTCCGCCGTACTTCCTTAAAGGAAGGAAGGTAGTTAGATAGCTAATTCGTCTGCATAAGCCTTACCTTTACTAGCGTTTCGGCGGATAAAGTTAATAAAACGGTTAACTTTTCGGAACGTACTAGCTTTATTGTTTTCCTAGACTTTATCGAAAGACGCTTTTAAAGGTCTTAATAGGTTAAATCTCCTTATATCCTTAGCTTATAGTTAAGGTTTTTCCTAGGGCTTAATAAGCGCGTCTTCTTTTCTTAATGCCCGAAGGAGATTAAGGAATTATTCGTTCGATATTATTACTATTCCTACTAAGGGGCTTAAGGCTATACTTAGTCTTAGTATCTACGCGCTTAGTATAAATAGATTTAGCCTATTAAGGGTATTGCTTACCGCGTCCTTATCGCTTATTATTAAGGTCTTAGTTTTAATACTCTTACTAAGCGCTTAACCTTCCGTTTTATATACGTCCCGGAATTTAGTACGCTATAAGGCCCTTAGCGTAAAAAGCTCGTTTTTATTAATTAAGAGTCCCGAAAATGCTTTAGTTAGCGCGGCTATAGCGGACGAGGCTAAATAGTAATACTAGACTAAAAAACTACTAAGTATCCTTTAAGGCGGATTTCCGGTTAAGGCCCTTAAGCTAAATTCTATTAGCAGTACGCGGTAGAAATATCCGCTAAGCTTATTATCCCGGGGAAAGAGTGACTTTATTATAAGCTTAATCTAGAGGGTGTTTAGCGGGCGGGGAGCTAGATAGTTTTAAGGTCGGCTCGTCCTTACTTCTTTTATTTAAAGGATAATCGATCTATTTAAGTAATACCGAATTTAGTTTACTTAGTCGTATAGATTCTATCGTTTTATAGTCTATCCTTCGTTAGTATTTTAAAAGCGGATTGCTTTTTAAAGGGTAGTAGTCTTAGCTTAGCTAAGCGGGACTTATTTTACGTCCCGTTTAGCTCTATAGGCTATCGCGGTATAGTACCTTAAAAGGGGGTAAGGGAGATTGTTAAACCGGTATACTTAGTAGGCCGTAGCCTTTTCCGCTCTTACGGCCTACTTATCTCGAAGTTTTATTATAAGCGCGTTAAGGAAAAGGTGCTTATTATTAAGGTTAGACTTAAAGGCTAATAAGAGCTTCTTACTAAAGAAAATATCGTTTAGTATTTAACTTCCTATAAGATAAGTACTTAATCGTGCGATATAGTCGCTCTTAGCTTAGCGGATATTTAAGGGATTTCCGTTTAAATAGGTAGGAATTACTACTATTTACTATGCTTTATAGTATTAGGATAAGGGGATAAGGCGCAGACTAATTACCGCCGGTTAAGGCCGGTACTACGGATTAATTACCGCTAGTTAAGGCCGGTACTACGGACTAATTACCGCCGGTTAAGCTAGTATAATAAACTAATTACTATACGTAAACGTATATAAGGGTTTAAAAATAGTAAAAAGCTTATTTATTTCTTAAAGGTATAGCTAGCTACTTTATACTTAGTTTTTTAAGCTAATTTTAAGGATCTTTAACTATACTATTTATAGTATATAAAGTAAACTATAAATATCCTCGTAGAATCGCTTAATAAACTAAGTATAAGCCCGGTTAAAAACACTATAGACTATAGTTAGGGAAATCCTTTAAATATTCTTAAATATCCTTAAAACATTATAGTAAGGTTTATTTTATATCTTTTAAGGTACTTTTATACTTAAAAACGGGTCGAACTATAATTAAAATATCCCGCGGAAATCCTTAAATATCCCTTAAAGATACTAGCGGGATCCGCTTAGTAGTTTTTATAGTGTTTTTTATAGTTAAAGATATTATAAACTATAGTTAAGTAGGCTTTTAACCCTTTATAGTTATATCTTAAAAACCTTAGTAAGGTCCGACCGGTAATATTCGTTATATTTCCTTAAGCGAGCCTTTATAATACGTGCTTTAAGCGTTCTTATCGCGGGGTTCCGTAAGGCTCCTTAAGAGTAAAGTAAGGAGTCCGGGCATAGCCGTCTAAATTCTATAATAAAGCGGCTTCTGCTAGTCCTTTTTCTTTATTCTTTCTTTTTTTATTATAAGTATTATAGCCTTCGTTATTTTATTATAAAGTAGTATTAAGCTGCTAGTTAGTAAGCCGGCCCCTTTTTATATATATATCCTTACTATCTTCTTTAATATTTATATAAAGGCTTTTAATTAACTTATTAGCTAATAGATTTATTACTAGCTTACTTAAACTTAGTAGCTTGTTTTAAACGCCTTTATTTATAATAAGAGGATTACTTACTTTACCTTTATTTAAATATTAGCTTTTCTAGCCCTTCTTTTTACTTTCTTTAAGTATAGCCCCTTTATACTAAGTAACTTTCTTACTAACGCTATGTTATTAATAGTAAGTCTCTTTTTACATTATATAACCTTATATTAAAGAGCTTGAAATATATTAAGGGCCGGCGTATACTTAGCTTAGTAATATATAGCTAAATAATTATTTATTTAAAGCTAAGGAAAGAAAAAAGTAAACTTTATTTAAGCTATATAACTTTTTACTTATAAGGGTTGCTTAAGTAGCCCGTATTTAAGTTAAGTTTAGGCCGAACTTAAGCCGAGTTTATATAAAGTCTTATATAACTTTAGCTATATATTAGCCTAACTTTAAAGCCTTCGCTATAATATAACTATAGCTCTTTTTATAGTATAACTTATAATACTTAAGTATAAAATGCATTTAGTTATATTAATTATTTAAATAAATCTCTTATACCTTTAGGCCTTAATTTAGGCTTTAATAGCTTTACTACGCTAGTTTTATACCGCTTTATAATCTTTTTATTAATACTATGTTTAATAAGTAACTAAAAGAAAGAAGCTTTAAAAATTATAAAGAGATAGTCTTATAATACTATTAATAAAGTAGTAAAAATAATAGATAGTAAGATAAGTTATAGTATAACTTAGCTACTTACTTTGTTTTAAAACTAAAGCTTATAAAAAGGAGAATCCTTTAGCTTTAATTACAGGGGGCCGTAAACTACTTATTAAGTTAAAACTAAAAGCAAGACTTTTTACTTAATATATTCTCCGAATTTAGTTAGCTTATACTATTAGTACTATCTTTATATTAGCTTTTACCTTAACTTTATTAAACAATGTTTTAAGCGACTATTAAAATAAATATAGTTGTTAAGGTTTTTCGCTAAGTTATAATTAAAAGTTTAAAAGTAACTTAAATTTTATTTAATACTTATTTATAAGTATAGTAAAAAAGAATTAATTTAAGTAGCTTAATATTATTAAGATATTATAAATAGTAAGAAATACTATTTAAGCGTAAGCTTTAAGTTAAGCTAACGTAGAATAAGTTTAAGATCTTTTAACTTAAAAAGTCTTTTATTATAAAAAGGCTATAGTAAATGTTAACTAAGAGGTTCTTACTATAAAAGCGCTATTAATACCTTAATAATAATAAAGGAAGACTTATATTAAAATACTATTTTATATAGCTGCGGCTTAGGTTATAAAAAAATTAAAGCTAAAGCTTATCTTTAAATTAAATAATAAATAATTTTAAATATAATAAGCTAAGTTACTATATAAATAAATATACCTTAGCTTTAACTATAAATATTTTAGCGAATACTTTATATATTAAAACCGCTTTATAAAGAAACTCTTAAAAGCTAAAGTAAACATTTTTCTTTTAGCTATATTAATACTTTAAGAGGAGCTATTATAAACTCTTAAAATACGATTAAACCAAAACCTTATTAATATAAATATTTACTTAAATACTTATAATACTATAAACTTAGTAAGTATATATTTTATATATCGATAAGGCTTATTAAAAGTCTTATTGTTATATCTTAAGCTTTTAAGACTAAGTAATAGTTAAGTAAATAATAATAAGATTTAAGATGTTTTAGTAAAACTTATTAATATAAAGGGTATTTAAAATATAATTACTTAGTATTATATTAATACTAATAAGTTAACGCTAAAAAACTATAAATTACTTTTATAGTTAATTATAATAAATATAATTAAGAAAGAATATATTATATTATTAAAAAAGTAATAATCGTTTAAGTATAAAATTAGTAGCGGTACTTTATAAAGTTTATAGAAATTCGTTAAGGATTACTAAATTAAGGCTTATATTTATAAAACTGTTGCTAACTAAAAGCTTATTCCGTTACTAAATAAAAACAATAAAAAATAAATCGTAAAGAGAAAATAAACTAAGATATTACTAGTTTTATGCTAATTAAAAAACATAATTTTAGTAAATAAATTTAACTTATTACCGGTTAAAAAAGGAATAGATTATATAATTAACTTTACTTTTAGCGTAAAACAACTTTTTAAACTAATTTACTTTTTATCTTATAATAAATTATAAGTATTAAGGGATTTAATTAATAAATTTATAAAACGCGGTATTATTTAAGAGTTATAAAACCTATTAACTCTATTAATCCTTTTTATCTTTAAGAAAAAAAGTAGATTTTATTATTATATAAACTATTAAGGACTTAACTATATTATATAGAAGAATTAGTACTTTTTACTTTTTATTTTAAAGATCCTTAACTATTAATAAAAAGCTAAGTTCTTCTTTAAGATTAATATTTAAAATATATACTAATATATCTATATAAAAGAAAGTAATAAGTAGAAAATAGATTTTTAATTATACTAAAAATACTTTAAATACTTTATTATATTTTTCGGCTAAATTAACGCTTTAGCTACTTTTAAAGGCTATTTTAACTTAGTATTAAAAGGCTTTACTAATACTATTCTTATAATATCTTTAAATAATATTCTTATCTTTTAATAAATAAATAAAAGAATATACTAAATACTTTTAATAAGTTATAAAAAGCTATATATAGTATAACTATTTTTAAAGCTATTTAAATAGATATTCTATTTTTAAATTAATTTAGCTTTTTAGTTTTATTTTATTAGTTAATAAGGTATTAATAAATCCTTAATAAATAAAAGTAATTGCTAAATAGTTAATAGTTAATATTAAGATATTTAAGTCTTCTTTAAGTTTTATAATTACTACTATTATTTTATAACTATTACGCCGACCTATACGTACGTTCTTTAATCTTTAATAAATACCGGCTAAAGGGATATTATTAACGATTATTATAGTATATAAAGTTAGCCCGCGCCGCTATTATAGCGCGCTAAGCCTAGATATACCTTAACGTTTAAAGTTAATCTATTAGTATTAGTTAGTAGTAAGTAGCTTACTTTAATTAAGTCTTAGTTCTTTATATATTCTATTTATATTTACTTTATATTTTATTATATCTTATTATATTTATTGTTTATTTAGTTATTATCCTTACTTAGTATGCGTTTATAGCGTATCTTCTTTATATTTATCGTTTAAAATCGTCTTAACGCTTACTAAGCGTAGCCTAAAACTCTTTTTTATTTTTCTTAGTTTTTATCTTTTTCTTTACTAACTCCCTTATCTTATCTCTTACTCTTTTACTCGGCTTATTATTATCCTTCCGCCTTGCCCTTATCGTTCTTTATTATACTACTATACTATTCCTCGAATTCTTTTAAGGCGATTATATCTTAAAAGTCGCTAATTAGCTACTATACTAAGTTAGCGTACTTATACTACTTTATTAAGACATAGCGTTGCCTCCCCCTTTTAATCTGTTTTTACTAAGCTTACTAAATCTTTTCTACGATTTACTTTAGTTTATTATCTTCCTTAATTACTAGCGGTAGCTAGTAGCTATTAACTACTTAGCCGAGTAAGGGGTTATTCGCTATATAGCGGAGGAACTTTATATATAGTTTCTTATATACCCTCCTTAGTATATTAAGTTCTACTATATATAAGCTAACTACCTTCGTTATAGTATACTTTTAATATAGCTAGTTAAGTTTTTAGTAAGGCCTATCCGTAGTATACTTCCTTATATTTAGCTATACCTTATCGCTTACTTAAAGCCTCTTTGCCGGTATATACGACCGGTTTACTATCTCTTTTTATCTTACTTATAATATAGTAACCGCTATTTAAAGGAAGTAAGCAACCTCCTTTATCCTTCGTGCGAGGGTTTTTACGCCTTTTACGTTTAGTATAAACGGTCCCTCTTTTTATGCGATCTAAATTAGCTTAATATTATACCTATATATAGCGAAGAAGGGGCTTACGCTTATTATCGATACTACTTAATTATTAAGTGCCTCTTAAGCATAAGGTAGCTATACCCCTTAGTTATCTTACTTATAGCAGACGTATATACGGAGGTATACTTATACCTCTTAGTTCGCGCGCTCCGTCGCTTTATCGGTTTATAGGTAGTAAGCTAAACTTAGTTTCTTTTAAACCTTAGTTTATTAGTAGAATTCTCGCTAAAATTGCCTTATTTAGTTTGTCCTTTAGTCCGAAACGATAAACTTTAGCATTTTATAAAAGCGGAAATAAAATTATAAAAACTTAATAGCGTATACTACTACTCTTATTATTAGTATTGCTTTTAAGGTTATCGCCTTTATTAGCCTATTTATTATTACTTAAAGGTTCCGGGACCTCTTAGTTCTTATTAGCAATAAGTCGATTATAAAGTCTATCGTTAAGTATATAAACGGCTATATAAAGGGCGGCAATAGTTAAAAGAGCCCTTTCCGGAGTTGCCTTTAAATATAGCCTCTCCCGCATAGTCCGTAGTTCGTAATAAGCCGGTATATAGTTAATAACTAGCCTAGCTAAAAGAACTCTTAAGCTAGTATTATAAGCGTTCCTTTATACTTTAAGTATCTTACCGCTATTAAGTCGTATATACGCTAAGCGATTAATACTTAAACTTCGTTTAACTCTTTATCCTCCCCCTCCTTAAGGTATTAAGCCTTACTTAGCACTTAAAAGCGGTCTTTAAAGCAAAGGCGTCCTCTTATATTAATTATATATTTACTTACTTAGACCTTTAGTTATAACTTTAAGGCTAGTTACTAGTCGCCGTCCCGCACCGCTTAGAATACTACTTAGTACTCCTTATCCTTTTATAATATCGCTATTTATTAATCTTATATCTCTTACTCGTTAAATACGCAGGCCGGTCGTACTTATTCTTTAAGCATATCTCGGCTTAAGTTTAGGTTAAGTTTTAGCTAAACTTTACCTTTATTTACCCCGCTTTCGGCCCGTAGTATAAGGTCGCCCGCCTTACTTATATAAGCAATAAACCCCGCTTTCTCTTCCCTTACCTATATCCTTATAACTATACGCTCCTCCTATACTAATCGTCGCGGGAGGTTCGCGTGCTCGCCGCTTAAGGGGACCTAATATCTTATTAGCCGTACGCTATCTAGGATTATTTAAACTACGCGTCCTATCTCCCTCTTATTAAATATACCTTCTAGCTTATCTTAGTCTTATCTTAATAAGGCGTTAAGTACTACTACTAACCTCCTTAAGCGGTACTTTAATATAAAGTTATAAGAGGCGAGCTTTATTACTTACTTACTTTATCTTTTATTTAACTTCCTCTTTATTATAAAGTATTTTAGATTCTTATAGTCTATAAGCACTATAAACGCTAGTATATTATATAGCTCTCCCTTTTAAAAGTATAAGCACTTTATAATCGTAAGCAATTCCTTATTATAGATTAAGTAGTTATACTTTATTATATTAAGTCGTTTTAAGAAGAAGCTTACCGGATATTATATTCTATCCGGCCTTACTTATATAAGTATACTACTTATCGCGTACTTAAAGTAGTCCGCCTTAAAGTATATCTCTTTATTAAGGTCGTATAGCTATAGCACTAGCGTATTATAAAATACCTCTTAAATAAACTTAAACGTAGCTTAATACTCCTCGGTCTATAAAAAGGGTACGTTGTTTTTATAAAGACTATCTAAGTATTGCGAGGCCTTAGCGTAAAGCGGAATAAACGCGCGGTAGTAGTTTGCGAACTTAAGGAAGCTTTAAACGCCCTTTATATTCCTCGGCGCCTCTTATATTTAAATAGCCTAGATCTTTTTTAAGTCGTATTAGACCTTGCCCTTAGCCTGCATAATAAAACTTAAGTACTTTACTTCTTTTATTATAAAGTCGTATTTCTATAGGTTTAGTATAAGGTCTACTTTTTATAGCTTTTTAAGCACCTTCGCTACCTTATCTTAATAATCGCGGAGCGACCTTAATAAGTAAATTAAAGCGTCGTCTATATACGCTATAACGAACTTATAAAAGTAGTCCTTTAAAACCTAGTTAATATAACGTTAAAAGGTAGCCGGCGTCCTTATAAGGCTAAATAGGTATACTTACTACTTAAATAGTTTAAACCTTGTCTAAAAGGCCGTCTTAAACTTATAGCCCTCCGCGATTTTAATCTTATAAAACGCCGCGATAATATTAAGTTTCGTAAACTAACGTACCTTCGCTAGTATCTATAGCGTTTTTATAATTAATAATAGTATATACTAATCCCTCTTTATAATTATATTTAAGGCTTAATAGTTATAGTAAAAGCATAAGCGGCTATTAGCTTTCCTTATAAACAATACCGGCGCTACAGCTACTAAGCTGCTTAAGCGGATTAGGTTTACTTTTAGTAACTCGTTTAAGGTTCTCCGGAGGATAAGGAGTTCTTCCTTTAATATATTATATAAAGGCCTTTATAGTAGTAGCGGCTCCTTACTATCTTTATTTAAGGTAAGGTAGATCTTATAGTCTATGCCTAGTTAAAATAAGGGCTACTTAAGCGCTTTTATAGGTGCGAAGAGATTTAAGTAAGCTTATAATACTTAGGCCGGGATATAATCCGCCGGGTTAATAAGCGTCTTTAGCTAAAAGGCCCTTTTTATATCTTTTATCGTAACCGCCCTTATATTAAACGTTTATCGCCGCCCTTAGATATCCTTTTAGGCCCTCTCTTATTAATACTCCGCCGCGAAGATAAAGGCGCTTACTAGCTTCGCCTTTTAGATATTCGCGATCTTCGCGGCTTCCTTAAAGCCTTAAAGGCTAATCTAAATCCCTGCTTTTCTATGCCGAATCCGCTCTCCCCCGGCGTTATAAACTACCTCGTTTTTCTTTATTTATAGTCTCCTTAAGAATACGTCGTAGCTTAACCCCGGTACTATATAGGCAAATATTTACTTTTAGTGCTTATTAATTTCTATCTCGAACGCTATAACTCTTTTTATTTAAAGCGTTAGTACGTCCTTTAAGAAAGGCTATAGTAGCCTCCTTATCCTATCTATAAAAGGTATTTATAGCTTTATCGCTATACCCTTACTTACTATAGCGTAGTAGTTATAGCTTATATTTATAAGTGCGTTAAGCCCCTTTTTCTTATTAATACTAACCTTAAGTAGTACTAAGTTTAGCGTAAAGTGCCCTTTTATTAACCTTTAAGCTATTTACTATCTCTTTGTCTCTTTTAGTGCTTAACGTTATGCTAAGGTTCCTCTTTTCCTAAATTAAAATCTACTTTAGTTACTTCCTTAGTTATAGCTATAGCTACTTATAAAGTTCCTTCCTTCTTCTTTTTATAAAAGCGGGCAATATACCCCGTTATTTTATAAGCGAAATACTTCCGTATATTAAGCCGGCTTTATCCTCCCCTTAATTAAGTCGTGGCGTTAATTCCGCTTATTAGAGTATCGCTCTTTAAGTCCTTTTAGTCTTAAGCCCCTATTTTTATTACTTTCTTCTAGCCTTAAAACGGCTGCTTTATCTACTAAACCCTTTTTAGCTTTACCGCGATTTACGCTACCCGATTAGTATACGCTAAGAAGCTTAAGGTTTAGAGATTTACTATTATAAGTGCTTCTTAAAAGCGAAGACTTAAAGCGCCCTTTAAGAATACGATCTATATATCGCACGGCTATAACCCCCCTCCTACCTTAAAGAGCCTTTATTCGAACTTTAAGAGAAATACCTTAAACGTTTAGTTCTCGCCTTACTTAATCGTGCGGATAGCCGCTATAGCCCGCGACTAGATATCGACATTAAGGTAGATTAAGTTAAGGTACTTAAGGAACTCTTATTAATTATAGCTTTAATCCGCTTTAGTACTATAATAAGTCGCTATAGTCTATTATAGCCCTATATTTAAGTAGTTATAGATTAAGTAAAAAACCTCCCTTAAGCTTAAGAAGAAGTCTTAGTTAATCTCGCACTTTTCTTATATATATCGTGCTTAGGGCATAAAGTAGCGACGTTAGCTATTAAACTTCCTTAGCGCTAGGAGTAGCTTTTATAAGTCTTTCTTTTTCGTCGCTTCCTTCTTTATCGCGGGCGTCGTAGCACCCGCTATTATATCGTAGGGTAGTATTAAGCTACCGGTTAGTAGGCCGGCCCCTGCTTATATATACGTCCTTACTATCTCTTTTAGCTTTTATATTAAGGCCCTAAATTAGCTTATTAGCTATTAAATCTACTGCTAGCTCGCTTAAACTTAGTAGCTTATCTTAACGGCCCTTACTTATAGCGAGAGGATCGCTTATTTAACCCTTATTTAGATATCGGCCTCTTTTAGCCCCCCCTCCTACTCCCTTTAAGCGTAACCCCTTTACGCTAAGTAGCTTTCTTACTTACGCTATATCGCTATTAGCGAGTCTCTTTTTAAGTTATATAACCTCGTTTAAAAGGAGCTTTAAATATATTAAGGGCCTACATATACTTAGTTTAGTAGCACGTAGCTGAATAATTGTTTATTTAAAGCTAAAAAAGGAAGGGGGAAATCTCTATTTAGGCTACGTAGCTTCGTACTTTATAAGGGTCGCTTAAGTAGCCCGTACTTAAGTTAGGTTCGGGTTAAACTTAAGCTAAGTTTAAGTAAAGTCTTATATAACTTTAGCTATATGTCGGCCCGACTTTAGGTTATTCGCTATAGTATAACTATAGCTCTTTTTACGGTATAGCCCGTAATAAAAACTAAGGAATTATTTGTTTAATACTACTACTATTCTTATTAAGAAACTTAAGGCTATGCTTAATCTTAATATTTCTATACTAAGTATAAATAGGTTTAGCTTACTAAAGGTATCGCTTACTATATCTTTATTATTTCTTATTAAGGTCTTAGTCTTAATACTTTTATTAAGCGCTTACCCTTTTATCTTATATGCGTCTTGGAATTTAGTGCGCTATAAGGCCCTTAGTATAAAAGGCTTATTTTTATTAATCGAGAGTCTTAAAAATGCCTTAATTAGCACGGCTATAGTAAATAAGGCTAAATAGTAATACTAAACTAAGAAACTACTAAGTATCCTTTAAAGCGGATTTCCGGTTAAGGCCCTTAAGCTAAACTTTATTAGTAATACGCGGTAAAAATATCCGCTAAGCTTATCGTCTTAAGGAAAGAGTAACTTTATTATAAGCTTAATCTAAAAGGTATTTAGTAAGTAAGGAGCTAGAAAGTTTTAAGGTTAGCTTATTTTTACTTTTTTTATTTAAAGGATAATCGATTTATTTAAGTAATACTAAATTTAGTTTACTTAGTTATATAAGTTTTATCGTTTTATAGTCTATTTCTTATTAGTATTTTAAAAGCGGATTATCTCTTAAAAGGTAGTAGTCTTAGCTTAGCTAAGTAAGACTTATTTTATATCTTATTTAGCTTTATAAGCTATCGCGGTATAGTACTTTAAAAAAGGGTAAAGGAGATTATTAAACCGGTATACTTAGTAAGCTATAGCCTCTTTTACTTTTACGGCCTACTTATCTTAAAGTTTTATTATAAGCGTATTAAGGAAAAAGTGCTTATTATTAAGGTTAAACTTAAAAGCTAATAAGAGCTTTTTACTAAAGAAAATATCGTTTAGTATCTAACTTTTTATAAGATAAGTACTTAATCGTGCGATATAGTCGCTTTTAGCTTAGCGGATATTTAAAGGATTTCTATTTAAATAAGTAAGAATTGCTATTATTTACTACGCTTTATAGTATTAAGGGGATAAGGCACGGACTAATTACTACTAGTTAAGGCTAATACTATAAACTAATTACCGCTAATTAAGGCCGGTATTATAGACTAATTACTACTAGTTAAGCTAGTATAACGGACTTATTACTATATATAAATATATATAAAGGTTTAAAAAGAGTAAAAAGCTTATTTATTCTTTAAGGTATAGCTAGCTACTTTATACTTAGTTCTTTAAGCTAATTTTAAGGATTTCTTACTATACTATCCTTTTATTTATTATTAATATATAGATAAACCGTAGATATTCTTATAAAATCTCTTAATAAACTAAGTATAAGCTTAGTTAAAAATACTATAAACTATAATTAAGGAAATCCTTTAAATATCCTTAGATATCTTTTAAAAATCGCGGTAAGGTTTATTTTATATCTTTTAAAGTGCTTTTATAGTTAAGAATAGGTCGAACTATAGTTTAGATATCCCGCGGAAACCCTTAGAAATCCCTTAAAGATATTAGTAAAATCCGCTTAGTAGTTTCTACGGTATCTCTTATAGTTAAAGATATCGTAAACTATAGTTAAGTAAGCTCTTAACCCTTTATAGTTATATCTTATCCGACTAGTAATATTTATCGTATTTCCTTAAGTAAGCCTTTATAGTATATGCTTTAAGCGTTCCCGTCGCGGGGTTTTATATAGCTCCTTAAGAGTAAAGTAAGGAGTCCGGGCATAGCCGTTTAAATTCTATAATAACTCCCCTAAGTAAGAAAGAAAGGCTAACGTTCTTATTACTTTAAAGTAAGAATAAAGTAAAAAGGGCGCTAAGTAATAGCTTTATAGTAGCGTCTTCGCACTATATTAATAGTGCGCCGTCCTTATTCTTTTAATAGTTTTTTTAGCCTGCCCGGCTAATAGTAGCTAGGCAGCTTAAGATAGCTAGTAAGCGGCTCTTATCGTTAATCCTTACCTCTTATTTAGTTATATATCTTTATCTTTATTAAGGCGATTAGTATATTTTGCTAAAACTTATAGTAAATTTTCTAACTCTCTTTTAAGGCGTGCGTTTAGGCCTATATTAAGTAGTAAGGAGTCTCCGCGCCGGGGAATGCTTAAATTCCCTAGCGGGATATATTATAAAAGACTAGCTTTATTTAAGCCTTATCTTATATTATTATCTTACTTACCTTTTTATACCGTTTTTTAATCCTCCGCTAAATTTCCTATACTACTTACTAGCTTTATAGGCCGCTTATAAGCAAGATATTATATCTTACTTACTACCGCTATTATAGTTATCCCTTACTTTCCGTTACTAGGCTTTTTAACTTATTCTCTTTTTTATACGGCGCTATTACTTACGCCTTTCCGCTAACTAACGCGCGTTTAGCTATTAAGAAGGTATTAAGGTAAGGGTAGGCTATCCTGCTAATATTAACGGGTATAGTTAGTACTAAGGTATTAAACGTCTATATTCCCGCTTAAAAGCGGGTAATAAGGTCCTTAATAGCCTTAATACTTAACTCCTCGCTTTTAAGGTTTTAAATATACTTAATAGTCTTAAAGAACCTCTTTATAAAGGGGGTCTTAAAGGCGAAAATATAAAGGGCGTAGTTAGTATAGCCGATAAAGCGGATATCGAAGCCTAAGAATTTTATTGCTTAAGTTAAAGTTAAGTTATATTTAAACTCTTCGCTTTCTTATAAGTAGAACTTAGTATAGTTCTTAGCTAGGCGGAAACTCTTAATTATTATAATCTTATTGCCGGAGTATAGGCCTATAAAGCTAGGCTTATTAAAGATCGTATTAATTATTATTAGCGGCTTTTATAAGATCGGGCGGCGGAATATATTACGAGGCTAGTTATCGCTATCTCCTTTAATTAAGGAAAGATAGCGGATAGACTATAATAAGGCGCTTATGCCCTTTTATATAGCCGGGCTAAGCGTAGTAGTAAGCGGAAAGAGCGTTTACTAAGTAGGACTAAATAAGTCTTTAAGGCTTATAGCGGCTATAAGTTAAGAAGGGGATTTTATAATACGGGCTAGATTGCGTATAAAGCGAGATAAGGTTTTAGCTATAGTAGCTTAAGACGCTACTATAAACCCGGCTATAAACTAGTTAAGCTAGGCCTTAAATATATAGTTAAGGATAGTATAGACGTTGTTTTAGTCGTTTAGCTAAAGTAAGTTTCCGCTAATTATAGTAGCTACTATAAATCTTAAGACTATAGCGAGGTTAGCTAACTTAAGGGTATTAAGTATTAGCTAGTTATTCCGCTAATAAAGATTTCTAGCTACGCCTTAAAAAATATATAGGCGGCGGGGGCTTTTAAATAGTAAGAGCTAAGCAGGAGGTATAGCTAAGTTACCGCAAAACCGGCTATTTAAACTATGCTATAGTATAAGGCTAAGAGGTAAGTTATTAAAGTTAAGTGTTTAAAAAGGGTAGTATAGGCCGTCCTTTATAATACTATAGTTTAAGTTAAATCCGTTAGCTTAAGCGCGGCTGCGGAAGGCGGCGTAGGTTTATATAGAAGCTTAAACTTAAAGGTTTTTACTTTCGCTAAGGGACTTAAAGCTATAAAGGATAGCCGCCTTATTTCTATAAAGCTTAAGCGCTTACTTATATCCTTTATATTAAAAGTATAAGGCTTATAAAAAAGCGGGTTAAAAAAGTAATTACGGAATAGCTAGTCTTAGCTATAAGAGACGTTAAACGATAAAAGGACTTAGAATAAGAGTATAAGGAGTATAGGCTTAAAGTAAAGAAAGTTATACGTATAAAAGTAAGTAAGGTGCGGCGGGCTATAGCTAGCGGTAAAAGGAAATATAGTTATAAAAGAAAAGAAAGAAGGGAAAAAAGGTAGGCAGCGGAGAGAATTTAAATAGGTATACTATAAGGCTAAAAAGGCCTTATTACTTAAAGTAAACGGCGGTATATTATTATTAAAATAACTAATTACCTTAAGCGTAGTAAGTTATAGTTTCTTATAACTTATAGTAGCTATTAAGTCTTATACTTAGGCTTAACCGCTTAATTCTTTTAGTTAAAGAGTTTTATATTAAGTTATAAAGGCCGCGCGTTATACTCTCGTTTAAACTACTTAAGTAGCTAACTCCTCTTATGCTTTTTCGAAGCCTTTTATAATCTTTAGCGAGAAGACCGCTTTTTCGTTTACTTATAAGTTATAGCTACTTAGCTAGCCTTTTTAAGCTATAAAGAACTCTTTCCTTAGCTTTCCGCTGCCTTTTTTTATTATATAGCTTTATAAGATTTATTTTGCTTCTTACTTATCCGGGTAAGGTATCCTTTTATCTTAAACTAGTCTTAAGTATATTACTAGCTCGTTTACTAAGCGTAGTTATACTATTAAAACGACCGGATAAATATTAAAGGACCTTTTTATATCTAGCTAATATATAAGCTATCTTACTTTAGCGGTAACCTTAAACGGCTTAGTGCGTTTTTTTAAAGCTTTATTAGTTTACTATCCGCAATATAATAGCCTTTACTAAGCTATAGCTAAACTTAATTACTAAGCTTAAATTTTAGCAGGCGGTGTTTTTTATTATATCTATCCTTTATAACGGCCTAAGTATAAGCGATAGCTAACCTAGCTTTTTTTTATAAGACTTCTTAGTTTTATAGGTATAAGTAGTTATTAAGGAACTAAAAGCTATTATCTATTCTTATTTTTATAATAAGCTTACTAAAGGCCGCGTAAATTACTAAGGAGAAGGAATTATTAAGGTTAAACTAAAAGGCGATTAGTATATTAGTTTAGCGTAAGTCTAGGAAATTAGCGGTAAAGAATCGTAGCGCGACTTTTATAGTTTAGTTTTGCCTTTTTAATAAGCTATTAGTTTAAAGGTACTAAGCGGTAAATATAAAAAGCTTCGATCTAAAGGCTTACTATAAGGTCCGCTAAAATACTAAGGTAAACTTTACGTCTTAATTAAAGATTATCCCCTTCGGAATCCCTTAATTAACGCGGAGTAGTTTAGTATATAACGCTTATGCTTAGTCTTTCGCTATAAACTAGTTATTACTTAAGATAAGGAGATATATTTTTAAGAATTTATTAGTTATAGTTAAGAAAGTATTAAAGAAGTTCCTTTTAAGATCTTTTTATATAGATTATTTAGCTTAGACTATTAAGAGCTTAGTAATAAAGTTTATTACTATTATATAGTATAAAACCGGCGGGTTTTAAATCGGGATAAGCTACTTTAGCGTCTTACTTTAATTAGTTTAGTTATAGTAGTAAGTATTATAGCTATCTATAACCTCGTCTATATATTTACTAAGCTATAAGATTAAGAAGCTTTTAAATAGATCTTATTATATATAGGTGCGGCCGGTATAAAAATATCTCGCGTAAGTATCTTTAACGATCTCCTTAGCAAAGGTTTTAAGGATATATAGTTTCCGGCGTCCGTCGTTCTTTATAAAGTATAGTAACCTTTATAATTAAAAGAATAAAAGTCCGGGGACCCCGTCCTTATCGCTAAGCTATACTATAATTTTTACTTATTATATATCCTCCGTATATCTATCGATTATTTTTTAGCGGAGCGGCAATTCAATTAATACTTCTATATAAAGGAACACGCTATCCGGTATCTCGTTTTCTTAAATATATTTTAATTCCCTTTTTTAGTTTAAGGATACCGGCTTATTATCTTAGTATAGTAAACATAAAAGCGTATTTAGTATAACGTTTTTAACGCTTAGGATATAGTATACCTTAAGTAGGAATTAGCTTAAGTATTAAGATATAAAGACTAGCTTATTATTAGATTTTATATTAATAGAGAATAAGGATTTTTAGTATACGATTTTATAAGTACTTATATAATTAGTAAAGATAACTACTTATAGCGTTCTCGCGGATAGTACTATAGTCTATAACTTATATACTGCCTATACTAAACTAGCTACTTTAAGTTCCGTAAGCTAATATTAAGGTTCTCCGCTTTAAAAGGCGCTGCTTAAGTAAACGATAAGCTAAACCTTAATTTAAGCTAGTAGCGTCTTTTTATCCTATTCCGTGCTTTTTTTTAAGTAAAAAGCTATAGCCGCTACTCTATATTCTTAGGATATATCGATTTAAATAAATAGTTATTAAGCGGGGTCGAAGTAGTAAATCGTTTAAAGCTTAGTAAGTTTCTTAGTTAAAATCGCGAAGGCCTTTTCTTCTTTTAAAGTAGGCTAAAAAGCGGCTTTCGCGGCGTATTAAGCTTATCCTTAGCCCCTTAAAGGGACTCCTTCTTCCTATTTTACCTAGAGTAGCTCCGTCTTTTATTTTTATAGGACGTTAACTTCTTTAGAAAAATACGGGACTATATAGCGTAGCTACTTAGTAAGGCCGATTTATTTCTTAAGCTATTAAAGGTTCTTTAAGAACGTAATATTCTTTAAAGCTTATATATATTTATCTATATTTATTAAGCTAATAGCGTCTACCTTAAATCTAAGGAGCTAAATAAATAAGTATTTTAAGAAGGACTTTAGTTTAAATAAGGTAATATTATAGTTATAAAAGGCGCGAAATATAGCCTCTAAATATTAAAGGTATTTTTTAGCCGTATTAAAGTAAATAATAATATTATTAATATAAGCCGCTATGTATTCTTAGTATCTATAGAGGACGTTATTAATAAACTTTTAAACGTATATTAAAGAGTTCTTAAAGCTTATAAGTATTACTAGTAATCTTTTTAGCTTATAATAGCTTATAACTATAAACCTTTTTTAGTAGTCTTAATAAACTAAGAACTAATAGAAAAACGATTATACGTTTATTATATTAATAAACTTCTTTCTTTAAAAGCGTTTAATTATATCGCTTTAAAGGGGCATTAAGTAAGCGTTTAAAGCAATAACGGTATTAATCCCCTATAAGTCTACGACTACTTATCTTTTTTCCTTTCCGTTTACTATCTTCTATACTATAAATACTAGCGCCGCGAATAAGGTTAGCCTATAAACTTATTTTAATCGGCCTTATACGGTTAGCTAGCTAAATATCGTATTTACTACCTTCTTATCTTTATCGCTTAATAAGTATAATCTTAATATAACTTATTAATAATGCTATTCTTTTACTAAAAAAATACGTATATATTTAGATTTATTTATATATACTACTCCCTAATCCTTTTAAAGGCGGGGAAACGATTAAAGGATATCTTAAACTTTCGATACGTATTTTAAGTCTTTAGCGTAGATCCGGACGCCTTTATTAGTAGTAAGTTCGGGTAGGTCCTTAGTTCGGCCGATTCTAAGTTTATAGTTTGCTATAAGATCTTTTTATAAGAAGTTCTTAGCGGGGTTTATTTTATCCGGATTTTCTATAAAGGCTTCTGCTAAAAGAGTAGTAGCGTCGACCTTCTTATATAGCTAAAACAACTTATTAAGGTCTATAATTATACTTACCTTTTAGCCTTAGCGGAGTCTTAATAGTTCCTTAAAATAGTTTATCGCTATAAAGCTCTTATAATCTTATATTATTATCCGGGCGAGCTTAAGGTTATTAAGGAAAAATATTATATTACGCCTTAATAGCGGCGCCCGGACTTATATAGGTAAGGCGTAGCTAAAACTAGCTAAAATCGTTATAGTAACTAAGTAAATTACCTATTTATATATCGCTAGTCTTAGCTAAACTATCTTAACTTTAGCTTTTATCCCTTTATAAGCTTTAATTTATAAAACTAACGTAAAGTTAATAAAGTCCCCTTAAAAAAGAACTAAAAAGTCTTAGCTAAGCAATATATTAGCCGCTAAGCGTTTTACTTTTTAAGCGCTAATCCTTACTTTTACGACCGCGAGGCTACCGTTTAGCCTTTTTAGTATATACGTAGTAAATTCTACTTATTTAATAGTAGCTATCCTTCTTACTTCTTAAATAGGAATTTATTAAAAAGAGTTTATAGTTATATCTTAAAAGGTCTTAACTAAGTCGGCTTAAATAAGGCTTCGGTTTACCTTAGTATCTATATAAGCTTTAATACTTATCCCGGGCCTTTTTTTTATAGGCTAGTAAGCGTATATAGGTAAATTATAACGGCTTATTAAGGTTTAATAGCTAAACGTTAAGGGAAGCCTTAACTATTA
>JAPEBW010001689.1:0-20177 GCA_027405785.1 Ophiocordyceps robertsii | reverse complement strand
GAAGCCTCCAGGGTGGTAAAACTACATACGACGACATAGTTTTTCTTCATACCCCCGTGCCTCCAGAATAGACATTCTATACCTGCCTTATTCTTCCTTTTAGCTTATTGTCCTTTTTGTTCGCGCTGGGGATTCCAGATGTGGTCCCTAAATCCACCTGAGTATGCTTTTAGGTTAATTCGGCCGGAAATTAGCCCGAAATCGGCACAATCCGAGCAAGGTTGCTTATGTGGAGAGTCGTCGGTGGCCGGATCAAATGTACAGAGTCCAACAAGTGTCAGAAGCGTGGCGTGCTTGCTGCACTCTACAAGGCTCCTCCCTGTCCCTTGGCTAACTGACAAGACTGCGCCTGGCCAGCATTGGAATGAGGCACCTTTGCGAGCCTCTCCCGTGTTGTTCTATTTAGCCCGAGACGCGCTTGCTCCCTTCGGTTCCCCGTGTTTTTCTTCTCGTTGCTTCCACTCGGCCATTACCGTAGCCTTCCAGCCAAGGACGCCTCTGTCGGCTAACCCTATCCGGCTGACCAGCTGTCCCAAGACCCCTAAAACCCTGAGGCAAAAGCGTCATAGTAGGTACGCATGCGGTGTCCGGAATCGGCATTGGCTGTGGTACAGCTACGTCAGACTGATGCTGGCTTCAATGTTAGCCTCACGCATGTCCCACGACGGTCAGCCGAAGCTGAATCCGTAGGCCCTTTGATCTAGACTTGGCTTACCGATATCTAGCAAGAGATGGCGGCCGCTCAACGGAAGTCAAGCCAATACTTTGATACGACCCGATGAAACCAGCTGCTCCTCTCGCCACGGGGGCTTTCATTCTGCGATGTGTGTCGTCGTTCAACCTGCTGGACCTCTCACAGCAGGAATGGAGGCTCGAGAACCTCCCAATGAACATCTCGGTGCCCGGATCTATTCCATCCCACGTCCACCTTGATCTTCTGAAAGCGGGCGTCATAGGCGATCCGTAGGTGCCATTCATGTCAAGTCCGCGCTGTCGTCAACAACATGGCCCGCCAGAGAGCGACAGTTGCATGAGTCTGCTGACACAAGATCTGACAGATACTATGGGTTGAATGACTTTAATCTGCGCTGGATAGCCTGGTCTGAATGGACCTATACCAGCATCATCCAAGGACTGTGAGTGCAGTCTTTGGGCCTTTCACACAATGATCAATCTTTTGACCCTTTTAGGGCCTTTTAGGGATCTTCCTGGACCTCGTGACGAGACCAAAACATACCTTGTGTTCGACGGACTCGATACCTTTGCCAATATCACCTTCTGTGGCAAGCAGGTTGCACGGACCGACAATCAGTTTCGACAGTGGCGCTTCGATGTCTCTCACATCGTGCCAGACTGTCGCAAGGCAAGCGAGCAAGTACTTCAAGTCGTATTTGCGAGCGCGCCCGAGACGGCAAACCACCTGGCCGCTGAGCCAGACGCCGAGAGATGGCCTTGGGTTATCCCGGGACTCTTTGAGTTTTCCAACCGCGCCTTTATTCGCAAACAACAATCCGACTTTGGCTGGGACTGGAGTCCAGCCTTTGCCCCTGCCGGAATATGGAAAGGGGCGCGGCTCACGCAGCTGTCTGCGGAGGAAATGGTGGTGCCAAACTCGGCCTTTGACATTTATCGAGTAGGGCAACTCAACAACCTGCCACCCGATCAATGTGCGGACTGGGTGTTGAACTGTAGCGTCGATTCCTTGAGCACCATCCCCGACGATGCGCAAATGAAGTTTACCATCTTGGACGCCGGCGGTCAGGTCGTACGCAGCGGCCGGCTGGAAAACGTTACCAACGGGGGAGACGTCATCAGCGGGTCGACCACGTTGGACGAATCACAGTACAAGCTATGGTGGCCATCGGGAATGGGAGAGCAGAATCTGTACAACATCACCGTCGACATCATCAGCCGGGGCAGAACTCTCGCCTCGGTGGGGAAGCGAGTCGGTTTCAGGACCATTGTCCTCAACCTGGGCGCCGTCACCGAAGAACAACAATCCCGGGGCATCGCCCCTGGTAACAATTGTGAGCCTCGGCCTGACGGTGCGTGGACGGCCCGTTAGCTGACACTGACAGGGCACTTTGAGATCAACGGGCACGAATTCTATGCCAAAGGAAGCAACTTCGTCCCGCCCGATGCATTCTGGCCCCGAGTCACCCCCGAAAGGATCAGGTGTCTATTTGACTCGGTCATTGCTGGAAACCAAAACATGCTCCGGGTCTGGGCCAGCGGTGCCTACTCTCCAGACTTCATGTACGACCTGGCCGACGAGATGGGCATTCTGCTGTGGAGCGAGTTCGAGTTTGGAGATGCACTCTACCCCGTTACGCCTGATTTTATCGAAAACTGCCGCCAAGAAGCCGTCTTCCAAGTCCGCCGCGTTAATCACCATCCGTCACTTGCCCTCTGGGCGGGAGGGAACGAGCTGGAGAACAAAGTGCTGCCCCTTGTCAAACAAGTTGCGCCGGATAACTTCGCCAAATACCTTGGCATGTATGAAAGGCTGTTCCTCGAGATCCTGCTGCCGTCCGTGTATGGCAACAGCCGCAGCATAACTTACATACCCAGCAGTTCGGGGAACGGGTATCTTTCCATCAATCATTCGAACCCAATCCCCATCGTCCAGAGGTACGACAACCTGACCGACGGCCACATCTACGGAGACACGGACTACTACAACTACGACTATGCGGCGGCCTTTGATCTCGACGCGTATCCCGTTGGAAGATTTGCCAACGAGTTTGGGTTCCACTCGATGCCGGGTCTGGCAACTTGGAGAGAAGCTGTCCCCGAGGACGAGCTGCACTTGAACAGCTCAACCATCGTGCTTCGCAACCACCATTACCCCCCGAGCGGCCTGAACACGACGAATTACGCCAACTCGAGTCGCGGCATGGGGCAGATGACCTTGGCCGTCCAAGCCTACTACCCAAGTCCAAGCAAGGTGGACGCAGTGGCCAACTTCTCTGCATGGTGTCAGGCGACACAGATTTTCCAGGCAGACTTTTACAAGACACAGATTCAGTTCTACCGAGCCGGCTCAGGTAGTCGGGAGAGGCAGCTCGGGTCGCTGTACTGGCAGCTCGAGGACATCTGGCAAGCACCGAGCTGGGCCGGCATCGAATACAGCGGACGGTGGAAAGTACTGCACAACGTGGCGAGGGACATTTATCAGTCCGTCATCCTGGCTCCTCTGTACAACAAAACATCTGGTATCCTCGACGTCTACGCCGTAAGCGATCTCTGGGCCCAGGCCCATGGTTCTGCGACGGTCGGCTGGTTCGGCTGGAATGGAGAGGCGCTGAACATGTCTACCGGCCGAGATCCCCACGCAGCAGGAATGAGGACGATGGACTTTACCGTTGGGCCAATCAATAGTACCCTCCTTACATCCATCAATATGACTCAAGTCACTGAAACGAGACCCTTCAACGCTAGCGAGGGCCTCTTCATCGCCAACCTGACAGCCACCGGGACACCCATCAACGGCAAAGGGACCCGGACCTATACTCACACCAACGCATTCACGCCAACACCACTTTCGGCCGCGGCACTGGTAGATCCGGGCCTTGAGGTTCACTTCGACAAGGAAATCGACGCTTTCGTGGTAGTCGCGCAGACAGGTACCAGTGCCTGGACGTGGCTCAGCGTTGCCCCTGAAGATGCATCTGTGATTGTCGCATTCGGCGAAAACGCATTCTTCCTTCCTCGAGGGGAGAGGAAGCTGGTAGGGTATACTGTAATAAGTGAAAGCCGTACTGGGTGGGAGGAAAGGGTCAGAGTTGAGAGCACATATAACCTCACACTACCAAACTAGAATTCACGTCACAATTCATACAGTCAATAGGCCCGGTTATTCTTATAGTCATTTCATTTCACTCTACGTAGGTTGCACTATGCTGGTTAACGATATGCCGAGGGTGCCGAACATGGCAGCAGCTCTAGGATTGACATTGCTTAGGAAGGGATCGAGCACGTAGGGGGAGATTTGAGTCCTTGTGAGTGCCTGGTCGAATTAGGGCTAGTATTGTCTACATCGGGCCGAGACTTGTCCCAATGCTTTGGAATGCACGATTCGACTACTGAATCTTAACGGCGGACAAGTCCAACAGAATGTACGACTGGCATGTGGGGTCTAGGACTCATACCAACTATATCCCTTAAACGACGTCGTCATTGATAGCTGCTTAATCCTATCATGCTTGCAGACAGCTGAAACGAACCCTGGTCTCATCTCCTCTTGCCCGGCCAATTGTCGGCAGCTCAAGCAGAGGCCAGACTAAATGACTGTTTTATAAGTACGGCCTATCCACACAAAATCATTCCTCGAGCCCATATAGCTGCCTTCTCGCACCCATTGCTCAAAAGAAACAGCCCAACTTACGACTACACGCCATTCATAATGAGGGCTATTGCTGCAGCCATTGCTCTTACATGTTACTTTGGCCTGTCATGTGCTTCGCCTATGGGTAGCTTTGGCTCTGCCATCACTCAACGCGACACAACATTGCAAGATCAAGACAGTCACAAGAGCTATTTTCCCATGCCGAAAAGTCGCATTGTTGAAAGATTCAATCGTCGCCAAGAAGACAAAAATCGCGGGGACGAGTCGGAGGATGATGAAGCTATCGCCCTGCCAAAAGAAATGAAAGGAGGCATGCTTGGCCTGGGCGTTCTCGGGGTGCTTTAAAAAACAACTTCTGCGAGGATTGTGAGGTGTATAATTATGCATTTATCTTTGTTTACTTTTATTTCTCGCTTTGCAGCGGAAAAGAGCAAATCCTTGTCGTGCGTGCCTCTGTCGTCGCATAGGCATTGCGTTTCGGCTCCTCAGCTGGTGCGTTTTGTCTGTGTGATCTTTACTTTGGTATCGTTGGAAAATAGGGAGAAAACGATCCCTCGACACAACATAGCTATAGCCTTGGACGGGAGGAGTTTGACTTGGGTAAAATCACGTATAGGCACGCCAAATCCCACCAACGGAAGCTTATGAGCTATTATAAATGCAACACGTCGTATTGACCCCGTTTTGTAGGCACAGGGGCTATGAATCTCCCCTCTTTCATCCAAGTGTCTTGCAAGACTTGACTTGTGCCATCGCCCTGCCAGCGAGAGAAGGCCTCGTTCTAAAGCAACGTTGCGGCATTATAGATTCCCTTGTACAAGAAGCACCGGCTGTCAATGCTTCCGGGATTCTGCACCCTCATGGCGCGTTTGCCAGCCCCGTCCTCGCCGGCTCGCACCCCGGCTCCAAAGATGGCCACCTTGGGAGCCTGTGCCCAGCCGGGACCATTGGACGGATTCTTGGCAAAGTCGGCCCACACTTTTTGCATCACCTTGCTGACCTGGGCCTGGTAGGGGACGCCGCCGCGAGGGTAGGTGCCGAAGACGAGGCTGATCTCGCTCGAGTGATAGGCGCCGCTGCCGCTGAAGATTTGCGTATTCTCAAAGGCGGCATCAAAGTAGTAACGCCACGAGGGGATGCCCACCTCTGCGCTCTCCTCGGCAATGACCTTGGCGGGACAGCCAAAATTGAACTCGCCGACAATCTTAGCGAGCTGCTTGTTTACAGGGCTCGGGGAGCTGTCGTTGGAGTACCTGCCGAGCACCCTGTTGATGATATTGGCTAGGTTCACGGGCAATAGCATGCTGAGGAATGCTCGAATGTTGGTTTTCCCGTAGACGAAGACGCCGCCGTCGTCGGCGTTGCTGCCAATGAGTACGGGTACGCGGGCGATGCGAGGGTCTTTCTGTGTCGATTGGCGGCGGTCAACGCGGCCGGTACGCTTGTACGTGACGCCGTCGTAGATGGCGGAGAAGGTAAGTCTTTCTCGCTCGACAATGTCCTTGACCACAAGGGCCGGTAATTCGCGGATACAGGCAAGCGTATCGTCGGTTTGGCAGTCGGCGGCATCGACAAGCTTCTGCCACGAATCGGCCGAATTCCGGTTGGGGAGCGCAATGGATCCCTGACCGGACTGCATGATGGCGCCGACAAAGGGCAAAGGATCAGGGGGGCTGGTGACGAGGACCTCGACCCCGCCGGCGCCGGCGCTCTCTCCGAAAAGTGTTATCCTATCCGGGTCGCCGCCAAAGGCGCGTATATTGCGCCGGACCCAGTCGAGGGCAAGCCGTTGATCAAGGAACCTATGCTTGGTTGGCGGTTGATCTATGACTCCCAGCAGCAAACGGGGCCCAGGCCCGCTGCCTAGTTCTAGGCCCTGTCTACACACCAAGAGCACCAAGAGTGGTTATGGCTGCAAAGACTTACCCGAGATTTTGCTCAGCGAGGGGCTTGTCGGGTGAGCCTGGAAAGCCAAATACGTTGGTGCGGTAGTTTGTCGTAACCACAATGACATCTTGATTTCGAGCGAAGCTCGTTCCATCGTACAGAGGGAGCGTGCCCGTGCCAAAAGAGAAACCGCCGCCAAAAATCCAGAACATGACGGCCTTTAATTCGGAGCCCTCTGACGCACCGGCGGGTGCAAAGACGTTGAGATAGAGGCAGTCCTCGCTCTCCCCAGCCGGGGGTCCCGGTGTGCTAAACCATCTGATGGTCCGGTTACGGGCTTCCTCGGGATACTGGAACTTTTGGATACAAGAGGGCTTGTACTGGGATGCATCATATGTTCCCTCCCAGCTGGGGGCCGGCTGGGGTGGATCGAAGCGGACAGCCGTGCCAAAGGGAAGACCGAGGAAGCGGTCCACAGAGCCCGTAGACGTTCCAGTGGCAGTTCCCGCCGAAAGCGACACGGTGGGGCCCTCCGTAGCGGCGCTTAGTGTGTCGTCTACCGGCTTCCCAAAGACCTTGATCAGGTTTGCGGCGAGGAGGAGGAGGGCGTCGGGTGTCATGGCTGCGGGATGCTACTTGCAGCAAACTAACGACGACGGGATCTTGCTGGTCCAAAGCTGCTATTATTCACTCATCTTAAAAGCACTCTCGGCTCTGCCCAACCTCACTCGCATTACGTAGAGTGAAGGCTGTGCATTCCGCTCCATGGCTGGATGATGGTTTGCCTGCCCCCCTCCGACGGCTTGTCTGACCGCGAAACCGAGCACCACACTCTCGGTCATCGAGCCGACTGGCCGATTCTCTTGGCACGGCATAAGGAACTATGTAAGGCGAGAAGGCGGGGACTGAATCAGCCGGTTCGTGGCAGAGGCCTGCATTGGCCGGACCTGATACATATAGCTAGCGTCTAGGGTCCTAAGCGGCAATCACATTCCGGGCGAGCGCCACCTTAAAGTGAAATCATACAGCGTAGATGCTATGAGAACACAAGGTCACACGTTAAACAAAGAAATGGCAGGCTAAGTGGCGGTAACCGCCGGGGCGCGACCGCGCTTATAGGGCCGTGCCGTAGGAACGGGCCGCCGGCTTAAGATAAAGACTATGAACATCTAAACGGAGATGTTTAATAGACACAAGATAAAACTCCCTTCCCTTTACTTATACACCTATATACCTACGGTTTACCGCTATAATTATGTATATAACCCTTAATATTTAGGGCTCTTATATGTTTTTATATGTATTAAGTAACTTAAATATAAATAAGACTAAAAAAGAGCGTAAACATTTATTATAAAACCAGAGTTTTATAAGTAATCCTAAGTACTTAGAAGCACTAATATTAAGTAAAGTAAGTACCGCTAAATATAAAAAAGTAGTTATTAAAGTAAATACCGCTAGCTAAAAGTATATAACTATTAACGTAATTACTAGTAGTTATAAAAATAGGAATATAGCTTAATAATAAAAAATAGCTAATATTAAACATAAGTAGTATAAGCTAAATAAAGCTATATAAACCTGAAGTTAGCTTTAGCTAATAGTAAGATAAGTATTAAATAAATTAATAAATATATTATAAAACTAAATTTATAGTTAAACTTAAGTACTAAAAAAGTACTAATATCTAAAAAAGTAAATACCGCTAAATGTAAAACAGTAGCTAGTAAAGCAAATACTACTAGCTATAAGTATATATATAATAGAAATAGAGTTTTATTAGTAATCCTAAGTACTAAGGAAGTATTAATATTTAGTAAAGTAAATACTACTAAATATAAAAAAGTAACTAGTAAAGTAAATACCGCTAGTTATAAAAAGTAACTATTAAAGTAAATACTAATAATTATAAAAATAAATAATATAGCTTAGGATTTATCTATAAGATTTTTTTCTAGGAAAAGGAGGACTTATACTAATAAATAAAACTAAAAAATAAGTCTTTCTTTTTCTTAGATAAATATTACGGGCTATGCTATAAGAAGAGCTATAGTTATACTATAGCGAATAACTTAAAGTTAGGCCGACATATAGCTAAAGTTATATAAAGCTTTACCCGAACTCGGCCTAACTTCGACCTAAACTTAACCTAAGTACGGGCTGCTTAAGCGACCCCTATATAGTACGGAGCTATATAGCCTAAATAAAGATTTCCCCCTTCCCTTTTTAGCTTTAGATAAACAATTATTCGGCTACGTGCTACTAAACTAAGTATACGTAGGCCTTTAATATATCTAAAGCTCCTTTTAAACGAGGTTATATAACTTAAGAAGAGACTCGCTAACTACGATATAGCATAAGTAAGAAGCCTACTTAGTATAAAGAGGCTATGCTTATAGGGCCTAGGAGGGAGGGCTAGGAGAGGCCGATATCTAAATAAGGGTTAAATAAGCGATCCTCTTATTATAAGTAAAGGCCGTTAAAACGAGCTACTAGGTTTAAGCAAGCTAGTAATAGATCTAATAGCTAATAAACTAGTTCGGGGCCTTAATATAAAAGCTAAAAAAGACAATAAGAATATATATATAAGGAGGGGCCGGCCTACTAATTAGTAGTTTAATGCTACCTTACGATATAATAGCGGGGGCCGTAATACTTATAATAAAGAAGGAAGCAATAAAGAAAAAGGACTAGCGGAAGCTACTCCTAGCGCTAAGGAAATTTAATAGCTAGCGGCGCTACTTTACGCCTTAAGCACGATATATATAAGAAAAGTGCGAGATCGACTAAGACTTCTTCTTAAGCTTAAAGGAGGTTTTTTACTTAATCTATAACTACTTAAATATAGGGCTATAGTAAGCTATAGCGACTTACTATAGTACCGGCGCGGACCGAGGTTATAATTAGTAAGAATTCCTTAAGTACCTCGATTTAATCTACTTTAATATCGATATTTAATCGCGGGCGGCGGCGGCTATCTATACGATTAAATAAGGAGAGAACTAAACGTTCGCGGCGTTCTTCCTTAAGTTTAAGTAAAGGCTTTTTAAGGCGGGAGGGGGGTCGTAGCTATACGATATATAGATTATATTTTTAAAGGGCGCCTTAGGCCTTTGCTTTAAGGAGGCGCTTGCGATAGTTAACCTCTTAACTTTAAGCTTCTTAGTATATATTAATTAAGTAGCGTAGATCGCGGTAAAGCTAAAAAGGGTTTAGTAAACTAAGTAGCCGTTTTAAGGCTAGAAGAAAGTAATAAGGGGGGGGACTTAAGACTAAAAAGACTTAAAGGGTAATACCTTAATAAGTAAAATTAACGCTATAACCTAGCCGGGAGGAGGATAAAGCCGGCCCGATATATAGAGGTATTTCGCCTATAGGATAATAAGGTATATCGCCCGCTTTTATAAAAAGAAAAAAGAAGGAACCTTATAAGTAGCTATAGCTATAACTAAAGAGAAAACCGAAGTAGATTCTAACTTAAGAAAAGAAGAACCTTAATATAAAGTCGGGCGCTAAGGGAGAAGGAGAAATAGTAGGCGGCTTAAAGGTCGATAAAGAAACACCTTATACTAAACTTAATACTGCTTAAAGTTAGTATTAATAAAAAGAAAGGGCTTAATGTATTTATAAATATAAGCTATAATTACTATACTATAGTAAGCGAGGGGGTAGCGATAAGGCTATAGATACCTTTTACGGATAAGATAAGGAGGCTGCTATAGCTTTTCTTAAAGGACGTACTAACGCTTTAAATAAAGGGGATTATAGCGTTTAAGATAGAGATTAATAAGTACTTAAAATAGATATTCGCTTATATAGTACTAAAGTTAAGCTACGATATATTCTTAAGGAGACTATAGATAAAGAAGAATAAGGTAGTTTATAATACCGGGGGGGGTTAGATCTAGTATAAAAAAGCGGGGATTTAAATCGGTCTTTAAGGATTAAAGGAAGCTGCGAAGATCGCGAATATTTAAGAGGCGAAGCTAGTAAGCGCCTTTATCTTCGCGGCGGAGTGCTAATAGGAAAGGGCTTAAAGGATAGCTAAGGGCGACGATAAGCGCTTAATATAAGGGCGGTTACGATAAAAGATATAAAGAGAGCCCTTTAGCTAAAGACGCCGGTTAACCCGGCGGACTATATCTTAACTTAGGCACTATAAGCTTATCTAGACCTTTTCGCACTTATAAAGGTACTTAAGCAACCCCCGTTTTAACCGGGCGTAGACTATAAGATCTATCTTACTTTAGATAAAGATAGTAAGGAACCGCTACTACTATAAGGGCCCCTTTATAATATATCGAAGGAAGAACTCCTTATCCTTTAAAAGACCTTAAATAAGCTATTAAAGGCGAACCTTATCCGCTTAAGTAGTTTATTAGCCGCGGCGCTAGTATTATTTATAAGGAAGGCTAATAGCTAACTACGCTTTTACTACGACTACTAAGCCTTAAATATAATTACGAAGAGGGACTAATATACGCTACTATTAATTATAGAAACGCTAAGGATACTAGCGAAGGCACGTTAGTTTACGAAACGTAACGTTATTATAGCGTTTTATAAGATTAAAATCATAGAGGGCTACGAGTTTAAGACGGCCTTTCAAACGAGGTTTAGACTATTTAAATAGTAAGTATGCTTATTTAGCCTTATAAGAACGCCGGCTACCTTTTAGCGCTATATTAACTAAGTACTAAAAGACTACCTTTATAAGTTCGTTATAGTATATATAGATAACGTTTTAATCTACTTATTAAGGTCGCTCCGCAACTACTAAGAGAAAGTAGCGAAGGTACTTAAAAAGCTATAAGAAGTAGGCCTTATACTAAACTTATAGAAATACGACTTTATAATAAAAAAAGTAAAGTACTTAAGTTTTATTATATAGGCCGGGGGTAAGGTTTAGTACGACTTAGAAAAGATCTAGGCTATCTAAATATAGTAAGCGCTAAGGAACGTAAGGGGCGTTTAAAGCTTCCTTAGGTTTACGAATTACTACTATACTTTTATCTTACTTTACGCTAAGGCCTTGCGGTACTTAAATAGCCTTTATAAAAAAAACGCGACGTTTTTATAGACTAATAAGCACTAAGCCGCGTTTAAGTTTATTTAAGAGGTATTTTATAACGCGCTAGTACTATAGCTATATAACCTTAAGAGGGAAACGTACTTAAAAGCAAACTACTTTAAATACGTAATAAGCGGCGTGCTAATATAAGTAAGACTAAACGGGATATAATACTTAATAGGGTTTTTCTCGAAATAACTTAATATAGCGGAGTATAACTACTTAATCTATAATAAGGAGTTACTTATAATTATACGATACTTAAACTTCTAAAGGGTAAAGCTATATAATATACTAGCGTTTATAGTGCTAATAGATTATAAGAATCTAAAGTACTTTATAATAAAGAGGAAGTTAAATAAAAGGTAAAGTAAATAAGCGATAGAGCTCGCCTTATATAACTTTATATTAAAGTACCGCTTAAGGAGGTTAGCGGTAGTACTTAATGCTTTATCGCGCTACGATTAAGATAAGCTAAAAGGGGCATTTAATAAGAGGGAAATAAGACTCGTAGTATAAATAATCCCGGATAGCGCGCGATTAATAAGACGCTAAGTCCCTTTTAGCGGCAAGCACGCGAACCTTTTATAACGATTAATATAAAAAGAGCGTATTATCGCGATAATACGGGAAGGGGAAAAGAACGCGGGGTTAATCGCTTATATAAGTAAAGCGGACGACCCTATACCTAAAGATAAAGGTAGGGCGAATAAGGGCGGAGTTTAGCTAAAACTTAACTTAAACTTAAGCTAAGACGCGCTTAAGGAATAAGTATAACTAGCCTATATATTTAATAAGTAAGAGATATAAAAGCGGTAAATAGCGATACTATAAAAGGATAAGGAGTACTAAGTAGTATTTTAAGTAGTATAGAACGGCAACCGGTTGCTTACTTTAAAATAGTAATTAAAGGTTTAAGTAAGTAAGTATATAATTAATATAAAGGGGCGCCTTCGCTTTAAAAACTAACTTTAAGTGCTAAGGAAGGCTTAATACCTTAAGGAGAGGAAGGATAAAGAGCTAAATAAGCTTTAAGTATTAATCGCTTAGCGGATATATAACTTAATAGCGGTAGGATACTTAAGGCGTAAGGGGATACTCGCGATACTAGCTTAAGAGTTTTTTTAGCCGGGCTAGTTATTAATAGTACGCCGGCTCGTTGCGAACTATAAGCTATATAGTAAGGGGTATATTTAAAAGTAACTTTAAAAAGGGCTCTTTTAACTATTACCGCCCCTTATATAGCTATTTATATACTTAACGATAGACTTTATAGTTAACTTACCGCTAATAAGGACTAAGGGCTTTTAAAACCTTTAAGTAATAATAAACTAGCTAATAAAAGCGATAACTTTAAAAGCGATGCTAATAATAAAAGTAGCAGTATACGCTATTAAGTTCTTATAATCTTACTTCCGCTTTTATAAAATATTAAAATCTATTATCTTAAATCGAGGGATAAACTAAATAAGGCAATTTTAAAAAGAATTCTACCGATAGACTAAGGCTTAAAGGAAACTAAGTTTAGCCTACTACTTATAAACTAATAAAGCGATAAAGCGTGCGAACTAAGAGGTATAAGCATACCTCCGCGTATATGTTTGCTATAAGTAAGATAACTAAGGGGCATAGCTGCCTTACGCTTAAGCGGCGCTTAATAATCGGGTAGTATTAATAACGGGCGTAAGCCTCTTTTTTACTACGTATAAGTACGATATTAAGCCGATTTAAATCGTATAAAAGGAGGGACCGCTTATACTAAACGTAGAAAGCGTACGGAGCCTCGCACGAAGGATAAAGGAAGTCGCCGACTTCCTTTAAACGGCGATCGCTATATCGTAAGTAAGGTAAGAAGAGACAGCGAACTAGTTTTATATACCGGCAGAAAGACTTTAAGTAGGCGATAAGGTATAGCTAGATATAAGGAAGTATACTATAAATAGGCCTTATTAAAAGCTTAACTAGCTATATTAAAAGTATATTATAATAAAGGTAGTTAGCCTATATATAGTAAAACTTAATATATTAAGGAGGGTATATAAGAGACTATATATAAAGTTCCTCCGCCGTATAGCGGATAACCTTTTACTTAGCTAAGTAGTTAATAACTATTAGCTACTGCTAGTAATTAAGGAAAACGATAAACTAAAGTATATTATAAAGAAGATTAAGTAAGCTTAGTAAAGATAGATTAAAAGGGGGAGGTAATACTAAGTCTTAGTAAAGTAGTATAAGTACGCTAACTTAATATAGTAGCTAATTAGTGACTTTTAAGACATAATCGCCTTAAAGGAATTCGAGGAATAGCATAGTAGCGTAATAAAGAATAACGGGGGCGAAGCGGAAAGACGATAGTAGGCCGAGTAAAGGAGCGGGAGAGAGGATAAGGGAGCTAGTAAAGAAAAAGACGAAAACTAAGAAAAATAAGAAAGAGTTTCGGGCTACGCTTAGCAAGCATTAAAACGATTTTAAATAACGGATATAAGGAAAACACGCTATAAACGTATACTAAGTAAAGATAATAACTAAATAGACGATAGATATAATAAGATATAATAGGATATAAAGTAAATATAAATAAAATATATAAAGAACTAAGACTTAATTTAAATAAGCTACTTACTACTAACTAATATTAATAAATTAACCTTAAACGTTAAGGTATATCTAAGGTTAGCGCGCTATAATAGCGGCGCGGGCTAACTTTATATACTATAGTAATCGTTAGTAATATCCCTCTAGCTAGTATCTATTAAAAATCGGAGAACGTATATATAAGTTAGCGCGATAGTCTTTAAACGTCCTTTAAAATATATAGTCTTAAAGCGCGTTAGCGGCGGTAACTATAGCGTTAGTATACTAATATCACGTTAGCGTTATATTATATAAAGTCTAAGAACGAGGATATATAGGTAAATAATATAACCTAGCGTAAGTATAAGCAAAATAATTACGGGCTTAAAGCGAGGCTTAATTTTAATAAGCGCTATGCTAAGTATCTATATTAAGAGACGCTATACGTTTAATATACGTTAAGTAAGGGGGGCGCTATATAGTAGTACTATAGGTTATGCTCCGCTTATTAAGCGATGGCGGCGGGCGCGAAGATTAATATAAAGGCGGTAGCGTATAATCGCCGGGCGTGTTAAGGGGCCCCGGATAGGTAAACGCCTATAATACGGCGGGAGATAAGGCGCGGGGAGTTATAGTAGATATATTAAGGCGCGGCGCGACGAAGCTATTATAAGAGGGGGCGCGCGCGTAAGGGAATTAATAATTAAAGAAAAAGAAAAGAGAAAAGAGGGAAAGGGAGAGAGAAAGGGTATTTATGCTTAAGGACTATAGGCGGCGGGAAGGTAAGGCGTGCCTTAAGCACTAATAATAGCGGTAAGCGGAGAAGATACGTTATACCGCCTTAGCGTTACTTAAGATAACGTAGCGGCGTAAATAAGCGAGCGTATAATATATTTAACGCTATAAGGCGATATTAGTTAAGGGAGTGCGTCGATATATAACTATAAGTATAATAAGGATAACTATACTAATTAACGTTAAGCGCGAAGCGGGGGGCGGGGTAACGACGTTATATACCTTAGTGCGCGATAGCTTAAAGGGGGGATAGTATTATAAGCTATACTATAAAAAGAGCTATAGTTATATTATAGCGAATAACTTAAAGTTAGGCTAATATATAGCTAAAGTTATATAGAGCTTTACTTAAACTTAGCCTAACTTTAACCTAAACTTAACTTAAGTACGGGCTGCTTAAGCGACCTTTATATAGTATAGAGCTATATAGCTTAGATAGAGATTTCCCCCTTCCCTTTTTAGCTTTAAATAAACAATTATTTGGCTACGTACTACTAAACTAAGTATATGTAGGCCCTTAATAATAAATAAGTAGGCTTTTTCTTAAAGTTAAGTATGTAGTTTTTAAAAACCGCTTTTAATAACGGAAACCTTATTTTATAAGTAATCTTAAGTACTAAAAGTACTAATATCTAGTAAAGTAAATACCGCTAAATATAAAGAAGTAACTAATAAAGTAAATACTACTAGTTATAAGTTATAACTATTAAAGTAAATACTAGTAGTTATAAAGAGAGATAATATAGCTTAACGGTTAAAGACGGCTAGTATTAGCTATAAGCGGTATAGGCTAAATATGCTTATATTCGGCTTAGGCTAGCTTCGGCTAGTAATAAGATTAGTATTAAATAAATCGACTAATACCTTATATAATCGACCGATACTTTATATAAAGCTAAAGTAAGAGGTCTCCCTTTAAAAGAAGATAAAATCTTATAAAAGGTTTTAAAATAAGAATATTTAGTCTTATAAGCTAGTTATAAGTAATAAAGCGTATATTACTTATAACTAATAATAAATATAGCGTAAGCTATTTTTATTAACTTAAAAAGTAGTTTAATAACCTTATAAGTTATATAAAGTATAAGTTATAAATTAGCATATAAAAGTATATAAAAGTGTTACGGGCTAGGCCTTAAATTAGGCCCGGGCTGCGCCTAGGCGACCCTTAATAGGCGTGGTTAATTAACTAGCTTACAGCTTAATTAATTCGTCTTCTTTTGCCCTGCCGCCGTTTAACGTAGTGGTTTAATTAAATAGCTACCTCGTAGTAGCAACGAATAGTAGTATAACTACTACTTTAGCCCCGTTAAGGCCGACCTGTTATAGTTAACTAAGCTATAATAAAGGGTCTTAGGTTTAAGACCTACTAACGTACTAGTAAGGACGGCTTAAGCTTATAGCTACTAAGAGCTGCTAAATAAAGGAGACGACCTATTAGCCTTACTTAAGGGTAGCGGGGAAGAGAGGGGGTAGTATTACGGGCTAGGCCTTAGATTAAGCCCGGGCTACGCCTAGGCGACCCTTAATAAGCGTGGCTAATTAACTAGCTAGTAGCTTAGTTAATTTGTCTTTTTTTGCCTTGCCGCCGTTTAACGTAGTAGTTTAATTAAATAGCTACCCCGTAGTAGTAATAAACAGTAGTATAACTACTACTTTCGCCCTGTTAAAGCCGACCCGTTATAAAAAGTATATAAAAGAAAAGCCTTTTAGTAGCCTTAAAAAAGTATAAAAAGACGTTTTTCCTCTTCTTTCTTTTAACTCCTTTTCTTTTTTTCTTTTTTCGTTTTTAGCTAGTTTTAACCTAGGAAATCTATATAATAAGTTACTTTTACCTTATTTAGTTTAGTAATCTATACTAAGTCTTTTTCTCCTTTTCTTACTAATAAATTTACTTAATATATAAGAAATAATAAAGGTTCCGCTATATAAAACTAGCTTATAAAAATCTTTATAAACTTAATAGCTTTAATAAAGAATACTTAGTATTTTTATACTTAGTAAGTTCTTTAAGCTATTAAGTAAAAAAAGGTATTTATTATAATTACGTTTATTAAATTATAATAAAAAAAAAGATATTTACTTTTTTAATATTATAGCTTATTAGTTAGCTATAAGCTAGTTTAAGGCATTTAAAGCTTTTTTATTATTAAAGTCTTTAACTTATAAGGTTATAAGGACTTAAGCTATAGCTTAAGCCTTATTATATAAGGAGGGCTAAGTCTATATATATATAGCTATAAACCCGCTATATATAAGCAGGCTCTTTATAGCTTATTATTATAATACTACGGACGGCACCTATATACTAGCCTAAGATCTATCTATAGGCCCTTTTTCTTAGAAAAAGGGCTTTTATACTAATAAAATAAAATTAAAAAAGAGGCCTTCTTTTTCCCGGAAAAAGGGTAGGGTTTCTTAAGGTTATGCTTATAGTTTAGCCCCGTTAAGGCCAACCTATTATAAAAAGCTATACCTATACTTATTAAAAGCTACTTACCTTACTAATTACTAAAAGTATAGTAAAAGGTAACCTACTTCTAAACCACCGTTTAAAAGTAAGTTAAGGCTAGTATTAATATTAAGGCTAGATTTAAGAGCTATACTTATACTTATTAAAAGCCACTATTATAAGCTAGGCCCTAGATTAAGCCCGGGCTACGCCTATATAGACTTAAAATAGGCGTAGTTAATTAACTAACTAGCAGCTTAGTTAATTCGTCTTCTTTTACCCTCGCTGCCGCCGTTTAACGCAGTGGTCTAATTAAATAGCTACCCTATAGCAGCAACGAATAGTAGCATAACTACTACTTTAGCCCCGTTAAGGCCGACCTATTATAGCCACTTACCTTACTATAACGGGTCGGCCTTAACGGGGCTAAAGTAGTAGTTATGCTACTATTCGTTGCTACGGGGCAGCTATTTAATTACGCCACTGCGTTAGACGGCGGCAGCGAGGGCAAAAGAAGACGAATTAACTAAGCTGCCAGCTAGTTAATTAACCACGCTTATTAAGGGTCGGTTATACGGGCGTAGCCCGGGCCTAATCTAGGGCCTAGCCCGTAATACTTACTAATTACTAAAGGTAAAGTAAAAAGGTAACCTACTTCCAAACCACCGTTTAGAAGTAAGTTAGGCCTAGTATTAAGATTAAGGGTAGATCTAAGAGCTATACTTATACTTATTAAAGGCGAGCCTTATAGTAAGAAGGCCCTTATCGTTATAAAAGGCCCTTATCGTTATAGAAGGCCCTTATCGTTATAGAAGGCCCTTGCGATTATAGAAGGCCCTTGCGATTATAGAAGGCCCTTATCGTTATAGAAGGCTTCTCGTGCGGTAGTTAATTAAAGATTAAAAAGGAAAGGAAAAAAAAATTGCTATTATAGGCTAGCCGCTATTTAAAGTAATACTTAACTTATTAATTAGCATACCTAGCCTCTATGCCGTATAGGAAAAACATTTCCCCGCTATTAAGGATAAAGAATTTTCACCACTACGCTAAGAGGGATATACCTTACTTCTAAACTATACTTACTTACTTATTATTTTAAGCATCTAGAGATTTATCTTTAACTTTAGCTATAGGTTACCCTTACTATAACGGTCTTTAAGCAAATAATTATCGATTTTAAGCCGCATTCTAGCCCTTTTTACTAACTTAAAATGCCTAAGCGTTAAAGCTTAGGTAAGCACGAGAAGGGCTATCGTGCCTTAAACGCATTCGAGGAAACAATATCTACGCTATATAACGCCTTACCCTATACGCTAGCCACCGCACGTATCTTTACTTAAGATATAGATATAAATTAGTCTTTTAGTAAGAACCGCCCTTTTAAACTATCTTATATTAAGAACCTTAAGGATATATTTAAATAAGGCCGCCTTTTACGCAAAAGTAAGGAGAACTATCTTATCGTCCTCGCTTCTCGTTCCGACGTTCTTAAAATACGTAGGCAAAAGGATATAAGGACTTAAGGCATCGAAGAAGTAGATTTTAATATCAACGAACTAAAGGACTTTACTTAATAGAGCTCCTTAGGTCTAGATAAAGTCGAGCTAGTATCTAAATAGCACCGGGTTAAGGCACTCGAACTCTATACCGACGATCCTAAAAAGCGATAGTGGCTATATCTAGTTCTTAATAAAAACACGCTCCTATATAACCTTAATATCCGTCTACGCGTTAACGCTTAAGCAATATCACTGCTTAATAATAATAAGGAGATTTAGAACCTCCTTTACGCCGCTACTATAGACGATTATTAGTTATTCGAGGGCACCTCGGCCGTTATCTAAAATAAGGTAACTAACCTCCTTATACTTTATAGTAAGGCTTATATATCTATTAGCCGTTTTATTACCCTTTATTAAAACGACCGATAGTGTTAGATAGTAACCCGCTAGTATAGTATCGCTATTAGCTTTAATACCCTTAGCTTTACTTAGTAAGCATAGCTCGCCGGTCTTCGTATCGATAATATACGTCCCCCCTCTCCTTTTTCCTAAGTCCTACTTACTATTATTAGTATTAGTTTTCGCTCCTTAATCGTATTATCGATACTATTTAAACACTTAGTCTATATACCGCATAGATAATAACGCGTAGATACTAAAAGACCTTAAGATAGTATCGCGATCGTATATTATCGGGTATTACTAAGTTCTTCTACCCCGGCCCCGGGACCGCCGCCCGACGAAAGGACTTCCTTAAGTATCTTACTAATAATTAATATAAGGAGGTAAGCCTAGCGTTCGCTAGATTACTATGCCTCTACCTACTTAACCTTAAGCCTTTCCTTTACCTTACCTACGCTAGCGGTAAGATCCTAGCCTCGGTTATAAAGCACGTCGCGTTTTAGTTCCTTAGCGCCCTATTACCTATACCTATAAATACGTAAAGCAATAATAAATAGGGGATACGCGTCGAGCTAGTTAGGGCCTTAGCCTACTTCTCGGGTAAGTCCGTTACCGCTATTTTATCCGATACCCGCCCCTTACGCAATAGACACTAAGAGGTAAAGGGCGCCTTGCTCTTACTTTAATAAGAGGTTATTAAGATAGTCTTAGATAATATTAGCGAATAGAGACGGGGCACCCTATACGCGACCTTAGACTATAAGATTTACTAAGCTAACTATGCCGATCGCTTTACTAATATTTATTAAGAAGTATTGCTAAAATTAGCTTAAGGGTATATAAGCGGGCCGTTCTATCCTAAGTAGGACGTAGGCTAGCCTATACCCGATTAGTACTAGGAGGCGGCTAAGGATTTTATCGATTATAGCATAGACTAACTAAAGCTCTCCGTAATATACCGGATACTAGACTTTACGGTATTCTACGACATACTCGCAGCCTAGCTTAAGCAACGTTAAGCCTCTATTTAGTCCTTACTTAATAGCGACTAAGAGCTATCTATAAACGGCGGTATTATACCGGGCACCCCTATAAAACGATAAGAACGTACTAAAATAGAAATATAAAGCGGCTTTAGCCTACTTT
>JAPEBW010001688.1:0-20188 GCA_027405785.1 Ophiocordyceps robertsii | reverse complement strand
CTTTTATTTCGTAACATTATATAATCTCCTAATTTCCCTATAATTTCGCTGCTGCTCTAACCTTTAATAGGTTATAAGCCCGGCTTAGCTTAATACGCCGGGAAATCAATTTCTCCTTTAACTAACTTTTAAAACTTCCGAGAAAAATACGACCCCTTTTATTAATTACTTATTTAACCTTCCTTTAAATTCGACGTTAATTAAACCACTAAGTCTCTTAGAAATATTACCTAAAGATATCTTAACCTTAATTACCTCTTTTAATCTCTTTCCTTTTCTAGAAATCCCCCTATCTATATAAAATTCTCTTAAAATTCCCTCTTCTCCGCTAAGAGCCTTTCTATCCTTAGGAATTTTCTTAGAATTTCCTTTACTAATCTCTACCGACTTCTTTTATCTTTCGACTATTCTTAAGTTAAAAATTAACTTTTCTTTACTTACCTATTCTATCTTACTAAAGATATATAAAATAGTAGGCTAGAAAGAATACGAGTTTTTTAAGTTAAAGGGTAATTTAAATTATACCTTATAGACTACTAAAATGCGAGCAATTCTTATTAAAGAAAAGCTTATAGCTGCTTTAAAGTAAGCAAATTATATAAAGATAAAAGAGGCTCTTACCTTGATTTTCCTACGCTTAAAAGACGGTCCCTTAATGTAAATTAAGCACGTAACTACTGCTAAAGATGCTTAAAAAGAGCTATAAAAGCTATATAATCCCTTAAATTTCTCGTCGAATTATTTGCTTATAAAATAGCTATTTAACTTAAGTCCTTCCGACTTATAGTTAGAGAAATATCTTTATAAGGTAAAAGAGGTCTACGAGGAATTAAAATCTCGAGAAATAGACATTCTAAAAGTAGTTCTTATAGCATAGATTTTAAATTCCCTTAGCGGGGAATTTAAAAGCTATATAACTAATATTACGTAGAGCCTTAAGCATAATTCTATAGCCTTCTCTCTTAAGACCTTTATAGCTAGTCTTTTAAATAAAGCTAAAAGGGTAGAGGATATAGAAGACTCTTTAGAGAAAGCTTTCTTACTACGAAAGAAGCCTTAGAAAAAGCAGGGGAATTCCTCGAATTCTTCCTATAAAGAATGCAAAAAACCAGGCCACTTAGTAGCTAATTGCTTCTAACTTTACCTTAAAAAAGCCCCTTCTTATTAGGTGCTTAAAGGAAAGAAAATAAACGATTTAAATAGGGTAACTAAGAAGAAACCCACCTCGAAAAAGCCTTCTTCTTCTAAAAAGGAAAGATTAAAGAAAAGAGTAAAAGAAGTAAAATCAAGCGAAAAGGGAGATAAGGTTCTAAATTCAACCGAAATAGACCTTAATATAAATCTTATCGACCTTTCTTGTCTATTCTCTCCTCTTTCTTAAGCCCTTACCCCCGGGGTAGCCTCGAATAACCCTCTAAAGGTAATTTTAACCTCTATAGATTCCCCTTTAAAAGCAGATTTAAAAGCTAATAAAGATACTCTCTTAAGACCTTTAAAAGCCTTACTCCCTCGGATCTAAGAATTAGTATTAAAGGCAAAGGAAGGAGGATTTCCTAGATCTAGTAATAAAAGGACTCTTAATTTTATATACGATACTAGTGCTACTAGGTATATAGTAATAAATAAGAACTACCTTATTAACTATAACGAGATTAAGACTAAAGTCTGCTAAGGAAAAGCTTCCTTTATATTAGTAAAAGGAAAAGGGGATTTAGTATTTAAATTCCCACACTTTAAAACTAGATATATACTTAGAGATTGTTTTTATATACCTAAAATTAAAGTTAATATAATTAGCTAGTTATATTTTAAGAATATCTATACGCTTATAGGTAAGGATAAGGTCCTTCTTTTAAATAATAAAGCGCAGATTCTTACTAAAGGATATCTTAAAAATAAACTCTATTATATTCCTTTAGAACCTTTACTAAAAAAAGATTCCCTCCTTATTACCTCTTTAAAGGCAAAGGATATAGATTTTTATACTTAGTATTTACGCCTTAGGTATATTAATTATACGGCTATCTTAAAAGTATTAAAAAGGTATAATAAAGATATAAAGATGCCTTTAAAAAAAGAGAACAAAATAAAACACTATAAGATTTATATAAAGGCAAAGGCTAGAAATAAGATAAAGAAACAACCTTCGAATAAGACCTATTCCTACCTTAAAGAAATAGTATTAGATATTTAGGGGCCTATTAAAACGCCTACTTATAATAAATATTACTATTATATCTCTTTCCTAGATATAAGAACCTGATTTCTAGACCTATACCTCCTTCGAAGTAGGGGGGAAGCTATAAAAAGGTTCCTAGAATATAAAAATAGGGTTGAAAATAACCTAGATAAAACTAGAATTAGAGAGGTATTTTTAGATAATGCAGAGGAATTTATATATAAGATAAAAACACACTATAAAAGAAACGGTATCTTATTTAATTCTAGCCCTCTTAAAACGCCGGAATCTAACGGCAGAATAAAGAGGATAAATCGCACTATATTAAAACAAGTCCGTTCTTTATTATATATAGTAAGACTGCTTAAATATCTATAGGGTAAGGCTGTTTTAACAGCTACTTACCTATATAATAGATCTCTATATTTCGCTATAGGTTTTAAAAGCCCTATAGAAAAGAGGGATAATATAATAATACCTTTTAAGACCTTAAATAAAATAAAGACCTTTAAAAGCCTTATTTATTATAAAAATAAGGACCTTAAAGATAAGCTCGAAACTAAAGCCTTTAAGGGAGTTATTATAGGCTATAGTAAAAACGCCTATAAAGTCTAGGGTTTTTCTAAAAGAAAATTAATAGTCTCTAGAGATATTACTATACTAAAAAATAGGTTTATAGATAACCTTTCTAGCCTTATTAAAGACTTCGATTTTAATATAATTCTAGAGAATAAAGACAGGCTAGAAGCCTATAGCCCTATAAAGGAAGACCCTTTAAAGGAAATTACTAAAGAAATTCCCTTAACCTCTATAGAAGAAGGTTCTTAAAATAAAAATAAAGATCCTAGCCCTACTAGTCGTATAGTAGTGGAAATACTTAAGAAGCTTAACGGGTCCTATACTAACTATATAGATTACCTTAATATTTGCCTGCTTTTAAATAGCAATTATAAAGAATCTATTCTAGCTATATTAAAACAGGATAAGGATTAAGGTTTGCTAAATACCTATAAATACGCAATAAATAGCCCTGATTTAGCTAGCTGGAAAAATGCTATGCTAGGGGAAATAAACTAAATAATTTAATATAATACTTAGGAATTCTCCTATCTCCTTAGCAATAGGGAGGCTTTAGGTGGCCGTTAGGTCTATACTATTAAGAAGGATAGTTAAAATTAAATTATTAAATATAAAGCCCGTTTCGTAATTTAGGGATTTAAGCAGATATACGGCTTAGATTACCTAAAGACCTTCTTAACTACGGCTAGACCTAAATCTACTAGAATTCTTCTTATTCTAGCAGTTTTAAATAAGTATTAAGCTATGCAAATAGATATAATAAATACCTTCGTTCACGCCGATATAGATTCGGAAGTATATATTAATCTTCCTCTAGGCTACGAACAATATGCTTTAGAAGACTATTATTCTAAAAATAGGTCTTATTATAGAAAGAAAGGGATAAATCTATCAAAATTCATAGACCTATATAACAAAGATTTAAGAAAAGAAAAGCTAAAGAAAGCATTATACGGTCTTAAACAAAGCCTAAAGCTCTAGTATACCTATTTAAAAGATATACTAAGTAAACTCGGATTTTTCCCTCTTTTACTAAAAGAGGGGGTATTTATAAATAAACGCTATAAAATTGCTCTAGCGATTTACGTAGATGACTTTCTTATAGTAAGGCCCTTAAAAACTATAATAAAAGAAAGACTATTTAAAGAATTAGCTAAATACTTAGATTTTACTATACTAAGAGATATAAAAGACTTCTTAGGTCTAAATATATAAATCAATCGAGATAGAAAAGAGCTATATATATCCTAAGAAAAATATACCTTAAATAAAATAAAGGAGTTTAATAACATAGCTATAGAAACTTTAAATACGCTTATAATAGTAGGATTTAAGCTGGTAAAAGCTAAGAAATTACCCTTAAAAGAGGTAATATTATAATTTTAAAAAGAAATAGGATCTTTATTATTTTTAGCCTTATTTACAAGGCTAGATATCCTTTATTTAGTTATATCTTATACGAGATTCGCTGCTAAGCTAGGCAATACGCATATAAAGGTTTTAAATACAATTTAAAAATATTTAAATAAATACCCTAGCCTTAAGATTAAATATACGTATAATATTTCTTTAAACTTTTTATATATAAAAGGTTTTACTAATACTAGTTAAGCCTTAAATTTAATAGACACCTGCTTAGTCTTAAGGTACTGTTTTTATATATATAACAACGTTATAAGTTAGGCTTATTTTAAGCAAAAATAAGTTACTCTCTTTATATTACGGAATCTAAACGGCCACGCTTAGACTCCTTACTTTACTCCTAAGGAAGCCCTATAAAACCCCGCGACGGGAACGCTTAAAGCACGCACTACGAAGGCTCGCCTAAGGAGATACGACGAACATTATTAGTCGGACCCCGCTAAGGTTTCCGGGATATAACTACGGAGGGTTAAAAGCCTACTTAATTATAGTTTATAACGTCTTTAACTATAAGAGATACTATAAAAACTATTAAGCGGATTCCGCCGGTATCTTTAAGGGATTTTTAAGGATTTCCGCAGAATATCTTAATTATAGTTCGACCTATTTTTAATTATAAAAGCACCCCGGAAGATATAAGATAAACCTTACCGCAATTTTTAAGGGATATCTAAGGATATTTAAGGGATTTCCCTAATTATAGTTTATAGTATTTTTAACTAAGCTTATACTTAGTTTATTAAGCGATTTTATAAGGATACTTATAGTTTATTTTATATACTATAAATAGTATAGTTAAAGATCCTTAAAATTAGCTTAAAGAACTAAGTATAAAGTAGCTAGATATGCTTTTAAGAATAAATAAGCTTTTTAATATTTCTAAACCCCTATATACGTTTATATACGGTAATTAGTTTATTATATTAGCCTAACCGGTAATAATTAGTCTATAGTACTAGCCCCGATTAGCGGTAATTAGTCTATAGTACCGGCCTTAATTAGCGGTAATTAGTCCGCGCCTTATCCCCTTATTCTTATACTATAAAGCGTAGTAAATAATAGTAATTCCTACTTATCTAAATAGAAATCCCTTAAATATCCGCTAAGCTAAGAGCGATTATATTATATAATTAAGTACTTATCTTTTAAGAAGTTAGATACTAAACGATATTTTCTTTAATAAGAAGCTCCTATTTGCTTTTAAGTTTAACCTAAATAATAAGCACCTCTTCTTTAACGCGCTTATAATAAAACTTTAAGATAAGTAGGCCGTAAAAGCGGAAAAGGCCGCGGCCTACTAAGTATACTAGTTTCACAATCTCTCTTACCCCTTTTTAAAGTACTATACCGCAATAGCCTATAAAGCTAGACGGGATATAAAACGAGTCCCGCTTAGCTAAGCTAAGACTACTACCCTTTAAAAAGCAATCCGCTTTTAAAATACTAATAAAGGATAAACTATAAAACAATAAAATTTATTAAATTAAGTAAACTAAATTTAGTATTACTCGGACGGATTAATTATCCTTTAAATAAAAGAAGTAAGGATAAGCTAACATTAAAACTATCTAGCTCCCTGCCCGCTAAATACTTTCCGGATCGAGCTTATAATAAAGTTACTCTTTCCCCGGGATAATAAGCTTAGCGGATATTTTTACTATATACTATTAATAAAGTTTAGCTTAAGGGCCTTAACCGGAAATCCGCTTTAAAGGATACTTAGTAGTTTCTTAGTTTAGTATTACCGTTTAGCCTTATCCGCTATAGCTACGCTAACTAAGGTATTTTCGGGATTCTTAATTAATAAAAACGAGCCTCTTACGCTAAGGGCCTTACGGTATACTAAATTCCGGGACATATATAATATAAAAGGTTAAGCGCTTAGCGAGAGTATTAAGACTAAGACCTTAATAATAAGCGATAAGGATATAGTAAGCGATACCTTTAGCGGGCTAAACTTATTTATACTAAGCGCGTAGATACTAAGACTAAGTATAGCTTTAAGCCCTTTAGTAAGAATAGTAGTAATATTAAACGAATAATTTCTTAGTCTTCTTTAAGTACTAAGAAAAAAAGACGCGCTTACTAAGCCTTAAGAAAAACCTTAATTATAAGCTAAGGATATAGGGAGATTTAACCTATTAAGACTTTTAAAAGTATCTTTTAACGAAGTTTAAGAAGATAATAAGGCTAATACGTTTTAAGTAGTAGACCGTTTTATTAACTTTATCCGCTAAAACGCTAGTAAAGGTAAGGCCTATATAGATAAATTAGCTATTTAATTGCCCTTCTTCCTTTAAAAAAGTACGGTAAAATAATATTTTAAGGACCTCTTAAAACTATAATAAAAAGAACTTAGTAAGCTTAGCGTTAGACTAAGCTAATAAATATCCGCCTTATAAAAACGGTTTAAAATCCGCTTAAATATAGCGATATAAGCACTTAATAAAAAGCACTTTACTATCGAAAATATAGTAGTAAGATCTAACTTTAAGTCTTAAATATCGCGCTTATAATATAAAGCTAAGGCCGCGCTTTACTAGCTAAACTAGTTAATTATAGTAATTTACTAAAAGCTAAACGTTTACTTATAAGAATCTTTATAACGTTTAGTAAAGAATAAGGATATTAATAAATAGATTAATAAATACGAGGAAATTCTTTTTTAGCTATAAGTTAAATATACTTAAGGATCTTAAAAGTACTTACTAGTATAAAAGAAATAGGTCTAACCTATAAAAAGGCGAGGGCCGATTAGCCGTACCCCGTACGCACTTAAAGGATAGTCCGGGATACCTTAGCTATCTATTAAAAGCTTGCTAGGACTAAGGGTTACGTTTTTAAACCGCTTAATAAAGGCGGATATACCTTAGGCCTTATAGCGCTCGCTAAGTTAAGGAAGAAACCTGCTTAAATAGCTAGGAATATAATTTAAGGTCCTCCGGCCTAAAAGAGAAGGGACTTTTAAGACTATATGCTTACTAACGCTAAAGCTAAAACGGGCATACCCTACGACTAAGGAAAGAACTATAGTAAAGACTAACGACTATTTAAAGGATAAAAAGTATAATACGGAAAGAGCTTAGTCGGATACCGATAAAAGCTTAAAGGAAACCGCAATCTATATTATAGTAGACTTAGTATAAGAGGCCGATAAAGTATACGGATTTTACGGTAAAGCATTCCCCTTAAAGAATAAGCTTTACCGATATATTAAAGATAAACACCCCCTTAACTTTAACTAAGACGTTACTATATAAAAACGTAGCTTAGTATAGTAAGTAGTTATTTAGAAGCTATAAAGCGTTTAAATAGTTAAAGCTTTCTTTAACGTCTAGCTATTAAACCCCAATAAGCTATTATAATTTACTTACGCACGCCTATTAGTCTATGGAAAAAAAGGGCCTAGGATAAGTATTAAAGCTTATATAAATACCGGGGCAGACTAAAGCCTTATCTAAGCCGACTTAATAAAGACCTTTTAAGATATAACTATAAACTCCTCTTAACGAATTCCTATCTAAGGAGTAAGAAGGATAGCTACTATTAAATAAGCGGAATTTACCGCTTATATACTAAGAAGGCTAAATAGTAGCCTCGCGGTAATAAAAGTAAGGATTAGCGCTTAGATAGTAAAACGCTTAGCGGCTAATATATTACTTAGCTAAGACTTTTTAGTTTCTTACTAAGGGGACCTTATTAACTTTACGTTGGTCTTACGGATTAAGGCCTATAAAGGGATTAAAGCCGAAGTTAAGATAGTCTAGCTAAGACTAGCGATATATAAATAAGTAATTTACTTAGTTATTACGACGATTTTAGCTAGTTTTAGCTACGCCTTACTTATATAGGTCCGGGCGCCGCTATTAAGGCGTAATATAATATTTTTCCTTAATAACCTTAAGCTCGCCCGGATAATAATATAAGATTATAAGAGCTTTATAGCGATAAACTATTTTAAGGAACTACTAGTGCTTTACTAAGGCTAAAAAGTAAGGATAATTATAAACCTTAACGAGTAGTTTTAGCTATATAAGGAGGTTAATGCTACTGCTTCTTTAGCGGAAGCCTTTATAGAAAATCTAAATAAAATAGACCCCGCCGAGGACTTCTTATAAAAAGATCTTATTATAAACTATAAACTTAGAATCGGCTAAACTAAAGACCTACTTAAACTTACTATAGATAAGGGCGTCCGGATTTATACTAAAGACTTAAAATACGTATTAAAAGTTTAAGATATCCTTTAATTATTTCCTTACCTTTAAAAGGATAAGGGAGTAGTATATATAAACGAATCCGAATATATACGTATTCTTTTAATAAAAAGATAGTAATATTAATAAGTTGTATTAAGATTATACCTATTAAGCGATAAAGATAACAAGGTAGTAAATATAATATTCGGCTAGCTAACCGCGTAAGGCCGATTAAAATAAGTCTATAAGCTAACCTTATTCGCGGCGCTAGTATTCGTAGTATAGGAGATAGTAAATAGAAAGGAGAAGGGATAAGTAATTATAAACTTATAGGGGATTAACGCCGTTATTACCCTAAACGCTTACTTAATACCCCTTTAAAGCGATATAATTAAACGCCTTTAAGAAAAGAAGTTTATTAATATAGTAAACGTATAATCGTTTTTTTATTAGTTTTTAGTTTACTAAGACTACTAAAAAAGGTTTATAGTTATAAGCTATCGCGGGCTAAAAAGATTACTAGTAATACTTATAGGCTTTAAGAACTCCCCGGTATACGTCTTAAGGTTTATTAATAACGTCCTCCGTAGATATTAAGAATACGCCGCGGCCTATATTAACGATATTATTATTTACTTTAATACGGCCGAAGAATACCTTTAATATTAAAAGGCTATATTCCGCGCCTTCTACGACTATAATATTACCTTATCTAAACTAAAGTCCTTCTTAGCGTACTTATCTATATAGCTCTTTAGATTTAAGGTAAACGCTATTAGCTTAATAAATATAGATAAACGCGTATAAGCCTTAAAGGATATTGCGTTCTTAAAGAACTTTTAATAGCTTAAGAAATAGATCGGCCTTATTAAGTAGCTACGCTATACGGTCTTATATTTCGCTAAGGAAGTTAACGTCTTATAAAAACGAAAGATAGAGCTACTTTAAGTAAGATAGAAAGAAGGAGTCCCTTTAAAGGGCTAAGAACGGGCTTAATATACCGCGAAAGCCGCTTTTTAGCTTACTTTAAAAGAAGAAAAGGCCTTCGCGATTTTAACTAAGAAACTTATAAAGCTTTAAACGATTTACTACTTCGACCCTACTTAATAACTATTTATTTAGATTAATATATCCCGAGAATATAAAGTAGCGGCTATAGCTTTTTACTTAAAAGAAGGCACGGAATAAGATAAAAAGACGCTACTAGCTTAAACTAAGGTCTAGCTTATTATTTACTTAAGCCGCGCCCTTTAAGGCGGAGAACCTTAATACTAGCCTATAAAACTTAAAGTAGCCGGTTTAGTATAAGTAGTATATAAGCTATATACTATAGTACTATCCGTAAAAAAGCTATAAGTAGTTATCTTTACTAACTATATAAGTACTTATAAAATCGTATACTAGAAATCCTTATTCTTTATTAGTATAAAATCTAACGATAAGCTAGTCCTTACGTCTTAATACTTAAGCTAATTCCCGCTTAAGGTATACTATATCTTAAGCGTCGAAAACGTTATACCGGACGCGCTTTTACGTTTACCGCACTAAGACGATAGGCCGGTATCCTTAAACTAAGAAAAGAAATTAAAACCTATTTAAGAAGACGAGATAATAGACCGCGTATTTCTTTACGCGGAAGTATTAATCGAATTGCCGCTTCGCTAGAAAATAATTAATAGATATACGGAAGATATATAATAAGCAAAAATTATAATATAGCTTAGCGATAAGGACGGGGTCCCCGGACTCCTATTCCTCTAGTTATAGGGGTTGCTATACTTTATAAAGAACGATAGACGCCGGAGACTATATATCTTTAAGACTTACGCTAAGGAGATCGTTAAAGACGCCTACGCTAAATACTTTTATACCGGCCGTATCTATATATAGTAAGACCTATTTAAAAGGTTCTTAATCTTATAGCTTAGTAAATATATAGACGAGGTCGTAGATAGCTATAATGCTTATTACCGCAATTAAACCGACTAAAGTAAGACGCTAAGGTAGCTTATTTTAATTTAAAGCCCGCCGGTTTTATACTATATAATAGCGATAGACTTTATTATTAGGCTCTTAGTAATTTAAGCTAAATAATCCCCGTAAAAAGATCCTATAAAGAACTTCTTTAATACTTTACTAACCGTAACTAATAAATTCTTAAAAATATATCTCCTTATTTTAAGTAATAACTAGTTTATAGCTAAAGACTAAGTATAAGCGTTATATACTAAACTACTCCGCGCTAACTAGGGGATTTTAAAGGGGATAATCTCCGACTAAAACGTAAAGTTTACCTTAGTATTTTAGCGGACCTTATAGTAAGCCTTTAAATCGAAGCTTCTTATATTTACCGCCTAGTACCTTTAAACTAACGGCCTATTAAAAAGGTAAAACTAAACCGTAAAAATCACGCTACGATTCTTTACCGCTTATTTCCTAGACTTACGCTAAATTAATATGCTAATCGCCTTTTAGTTTAGCCTTAATAATCCTTTCTCCTTAGTAATTTACGCGGCCCTTAATAAGCTTATTATAAAAATAAGAATAGATAATAGCTTTTAGTTCCTTAATAACTACCTATACCTACGAAACTAAGAGGTCTTATAAAAAGAAGCTAGGTTAGCTATTACTTACGCTTAAGCCGCTATAAAGGATAAATATAATAAGAAATACCGCTTATTAAAATTTAAGCCCGGCGATTAAGTTTAGCTATAGCTTAGTAAAGGCGACTATATTATAAATAGTAAACTAGCGAAGCTTTAAGAAAGACGTATTAAGCCGTTTAAGGTTACCGCTAAAGTAAGATAGCTTATATATTAGCTAAATATAAAAGGGTCCCTTAATATTTATCTAGTCGTTTTAGTAGTATAACTACGCTTAGCAAACGAGCTAGCTATACGCTTAAGACTAGTTTAAGATAAAGGGATACTTTACTTAAATAAGTAAGAAGTAAAATAAATCCTATAAAGCCGTATAATAAAGAAAGGCAGCGGAAAGCTAAGAAAGGAGTTCTTAGTAGCTTAAAAAGGCTAGCTAAGTAGCTATAACTTATAAGTAAATAAAAAAGCGGTCTTCTTGCTAAAGATCGTAAAAGCCTTTAAAAAAGCATAAGAGGAGTTAGCTACTTAAGTAGTTTAAATAAAAGTAAAACGCGCGGCCTTTATAACTTAATATAAAACTCTCCGACTAAGAGAATTAAGTAATTAGGCCTAGGTATAAGACTTTAAAGCTACTATAAGTTATAAGAAACTATAACTTACTATACTTAAAGTAATTAGTTATTTTAATAATAATATACCGCTATTTACCTTAAGTAATAAGGCTTTTTTTAGCCTTATAGTATACTTATTAAAATTCTTTCCGCCGCCCGCCTTCTTTCCTTTTCTTTTTTCCTTTTATAATTATATTTCCCTTTACCGCTAGCTATAGCCCGCTATACCTCGCTTACTTTTATATATATAACCTTCTTTACTTTAAGCCTATAATCCTTATACTCTTATTTTAAGTCCTTTTATCGTTTAACGTCTTTTATAGCTAAGATTAGCTATTTTATAACTACTTCTTTAGCCCGCTCTTTTATAAGCCCTTATGCCTTTAATATAAAGGATATAAACGAGCTCTTAAGCTTTATAAAAATAAGGCGGCTATCCTCTATAGCCTTAAGTCCCTTAGCGAAAGTTAAAACCTTTAAGTTTAAGCTTTTATATAAACCTACGCCGCCTTTTATAGCCGCGCTTAAGCTAATAGATTCGACTTAAACTATAGTACTATAAAGGACGGCCTATACTACCCTCTTTAAATACTTAACTTAAATAACTCGCCTCCTAGCCTTATATTATAGCGAGGTCTAAATAGCCGGTTTCGCGGTAACTTAGCTATACCTCCTGCTTAGCTCTTACTATTTAAAAGCCCCCGCCGCCTATATATTTTTTAAGGTATAACTAAAAATCTTTATTTGCGGAATAACTAGCCGATACTTAATACCTTAAGGTTAGCTAACCTCGCTATAGTCTTAAGATTTATAGTAGCCGCTAAAGCTAGCGGAAACCCGCTTTAGCTAAACGACTAAAATAATATCCGCGCCGTCCTTAACTATATATTTAAGGCCTAGCTTAACTAGTTTATAGCTAGGTTTATAGTAGCGTCTTAAGCTATTATAGCTAAAACCCTATCTTGCTTTATATATAGTCTAGCCCGTGCTATAAAATCCCCTTCTTAGCTTATAGCCGCTATAAGCCTTAAGGACCTATTTAGTCCCGTTTAGTAAACGCTCTTTCCGCTTATCGCTACGCTTAGCTTAGCTATATAAAAGCGCATAAGCGCCTTACTATAGTTTATCCGCCGTCCCTCCTTAACCGGAGGAGATAGCGATAACTAGCCTCGCGATATATTCCGCCGCCCGATCTTATAAGAGCCGCTAATAGTAACTAATATAATCCTTAATAAACCCGGCTTCGTTAGCTTATACTCTAGCGATAAGATTATAATAATCGGGAGTTTCCGCTTAGCTATAAACTATACTAAGTTCTACTTATAGGACCGCGAAGAGTCTAAACGCGACCTAACTTTAACCTAAGTAATAAAGTTCTTAGGCCTCGATATCCGCCTTATTAGCTATACCGACTACGCGCTTTATATTCTTACTTTTAAGGCCCCTTTTATATAAAGGTTCTTTAAGACTATTAAGTATATTTAAAACCTTAAGAGCGAGATATTAAGCACTAAGGCTATTAAGGACCTTATTACCCGCTTTTAAGCGGGAATATAGATATTTAATACCTTAGTGCTAACTATACTTATTAATATTAGCGGGATAGCCTACCCTTACCTTAATACCTTCTTAATAGCTAGACGCGCGTCGGTCGGCGGAAAGGTATAAGTAGTAGCGCTATATAAGAAAGATAATAAGTTAAAAAGCTTAGTAACGGAGAGCGGGGGATAACTATAATAGCGGTAGTAAGTAAGATATAATATCTCGCTTATAGGCGGCCTATAAAGCTAGTAAGTAAAACGGGAGACTTAGCGGAGGATTAAAAACAGCGTAGGAAAGGTAAGTAAGATAATAATATAAAATAAGGCCCGAATAAAGCTAGTCTTTTATAACGTATCCTGCCGGGGAACTTAAGCATTCCCCGGCGCGGAGACTCTTTATTGCCTAGCAAGGGCCTAAATATACGCCTTAAAGAAAAGTCGGAAAAACTTTACTATAAGTTCTAGCCGAACGTACTAATTACCTTAATAAGGACGAAGCTATATAACTAAATATAAGGTAAGGATTTACGATAAAGCCGCTTATTAACTCTTTTAAGCTGCCCGGCTATTATTAGCTAGATAGGCTAAAAAAACTATCGGAAGGATAAAGATAGCGTACTATTAATATAGCGTAAAGACGCTACTATAAAGCTATTACTTAATACCCCCTTTACTTTATTCTTACTTTAAACTAATAAGGATATTAGCTTTTCTTTTTTACTTAGGGGAGTTATTATAAAATCTAAACAGCTATACTTAGACTCCTTACTTTACTTTTAAAGAAGCCTTATAAAACCCCGCGATAAGAACGCTTAAAGCACGTACTATAAAAGCTCGCTTAAGGAGATACGATAAATATTACTAATCGGACCCCGCTAAGGTTTTTAGGATATAACTATAAATAGTTAAGAGCCTACTTAACTATAGTTTATAATATCTTTAACTATAGGAGATACTATAAAAACTATTAAGCGGATTCCGCTAGTATTTTTAAGGGATTTCTAAGGATTTCCGCGGAATATCTTAATTATAGTTTAACCCGTTTCTAACTATAAAAGCACCTTAAAAGATATAGGATAAACCTTTCCGCGATTTTTAAGGGATATCTAGGGATATTTAAGGGATTTCCCCGACTATAGTCTATAGTATTTCTAACCGGGCTTATACTTAGTTTATTAAGCGATTTTATAAGGATACTTATAGTTTATTTTACGTACTATAGATAGTATAGTTAGAGATCCTTAAAATTAGCTTAAAGAACTAAGTATAAAGTAGCTAGCTATGCCTTTAAGAATAAATAAGCTTTTTACTATTTTTAAACCCTTATATACGTTTATATGCGGTAATTAGTCTATTATACCGGCCTAACTAGCGGTAATTAGTCTATAGTACCGGCCCCGACCGTCGGTAATTAGTCTATAGTACTAGCTTTAACCGGCGGTAATTAGTCCGCGCCTTATCCCCCTATCCTTACGCCGTAAAGCGTAGCACTTTACGTGTAAGGCAGAATATATAGGCCTTAAGGAGGCTATAAAAGAAGCTATATATTTAAATAGTCTCTTTACTGCAATTACTAGAGATTTATCTATTAAGATCTTAAATAGTATTCCCCTTATTTTAACAGATAATACTGCTGCTATTAAGCTAGTAGAAAATCCTAAATTCTTTAAGCGTACTAAACATATACGCGCTGCATACTACTATACGAGAATAAATATAAGAAATAAAGAAATCAGGGTCTTCTATATTAAATCAGAAGTTAATATAGCTAATATCTTTACTTAGGAATTAGGTCCTGCTTTAATTAATAAGTTTAAGACCGGATTATCCTTAGTATAAGAAGTCCTATAAATAAAAGGAGTAGTTAAAGGTTATTTCTTTACTTTTTATACCTTTCCTCTTACTAAGTTTTTTCTCTTTAAAAAGGTTTCCTAGATAAAGATTAAAAGAACTAGGTTTTTAAAATTACTATTTATTTTTTCCTAGAGACTAGGCTACCTATTTTACGCCTAGATAATAGAACTTTAGATTTTTCCTTTTATAAGTTTTTTCTAAAAGTATATACCTTATAATGTTTTTTCCTAAAAAGAAAGGTTTTTTATATATCCTAAGTATAAGAGAGGTTTTCCTATATAACTTAGGACTTTACCTTATATATATACTACCCTAATAAATTAGTAAAGAGTATATAAATCTACTCTTAAAGGGAGGCTATAAGAGAGTGATTTTACTACTTTAATAAATCAGCTATTTAATCCTTACTTAATTAGCTAAGCATAGGGGGGTGTATAAATTATATAAAAACCCGCATTAGATAGCCTAGCTTCGGCTCGTGATTTTCTGGGTCCTTGCGTTTTTTTACGATGTCTATAACGTTATATATGGAACTAAGGAGGTTAGGGTGGCTAGATAAAATAAGGATCCGCCTATACCTAAACTAACCTTAACTTACTTTAAACACGAATTGCCGCATAAGGAAGGGACATCTAGCCACGGGGTTAAATGCTTTAAAATAAATATTCCTCGGGCTTTAAGACCGCCCGAAGGCCGGTCCGGATATGTCACTCCGTTCCCTCACATTTATCTATAAAAGGCGAATCTCCCGCTACTAAATATCTAGAGATTCTATAAGCACTTACGCACTTAATTCTTTATTAATTAATTCTAGCTAAATCCTACCTTATACAACATCGACTCCTCTATTACGTAACATCACGTGATCTCCTGATCTCCCCACAATTTCGCTGCTGCTCTAACCTTTAACTATATGTTGCTATAAGAGATTTTATATAAATTGCATAAGAGTACTTAAAGCTTTAATAATATCCGGTTTAATAAAAATAGCTAAATAATTAATAGACCTTATAAAAAACTAATAGTAGTAGACTTTTTCCTTAAAAGCTATAGCTAAAATCTTTTAAATAGTCTTAAGAATAGGAAAAGATAATTCTTTTATAATAAAGGGGTTAAGGTTATATATATTACGTATTTTATTAATATAGGTACACTAGCTAATATACAGCTTCTTAAGTTATTAGTCTTTTATAACATACAATCTAAAGAGAAAGGTAAAAGTACTATTATTAGTAAGGGAATATGTCTTTTTAAGACGAGATATAAAGTCTTTAGCTTTTATTTTATCTTCTTTTTAAAATATAATCATAATATCGCAGGCGTAAAAAAGATACGTATAGAATATACTTAAAACAATTAAGTTCCTAAAAGTTTTATTAAAGCTATAAAGAAATAAAGGTTAAAAAGAGCTCCTTTTACTATAAAAAGAGTAACTATTAAAGTCTATAAAAGGCGTTTACTAGCCGTAATACGTATTTAAGTATTTTAAATTTATCTTAAAGATAAATATAGATTTCTTTATTAAGGTTTATATTAATAAACGTATTAATTACGTTGGAAAATTAAGCCTTTAGGTAGTATTTAACTACTATAGCTATAACAAAACGGAAATTTCTTACTACTAAAGTAGCTATATAAGTTTCATTATTATTATAAGGTTATAGGTTTCCGTAGATATAAAGACAGGCCTTAAATCCTTATAGAAATTTATACTTATTAAATTTTTAAGTAAAAGTCTAAGCTTAAGGTAAAGGTTTAGTAGTTATGAATTTTCAAGGTATATAACAAAAGGAAAAAGTCTTTTTATAACATAAGGATTTTAACTTTTCTTTTTCCGGCTTCTTTAAAGTCTTTGCTAAAAAAGTATATTACTAAGTCCGACTAAAAATAAGGTATTACCGGTAAAATTCTTCTATATAGCTTTTTCTTTTAAAAAGCGTAAAAAAAGCATTAAATATAGCTAATAAAAGCTATTAGGAAAGTAGTAGTAAAAAGGCTACAGAAGTACTATAATTCCTTATAAATTAAGAAGCTAACAAAACTTAAAAAATAGACTTTTAAGGATCCTATATATCCTTTAGATTTAGTATATTTTCCGCTGTGGGAATATTAGTAAATATACTATTAAAGCTAACATTTTAAAGCGGACGGCTTAAAAGCTTAACTTAAGAAATATTATAGAATATATTTTTATTAAGAAAATTCTTGTTAGAAAACTTCTTTATAAGGATCTTTAATAGTATCTTTTACGTAGTAATAATATTATGTTCCGTCGGGGAATGAAAAGTTAGAAGATATATATTAATAAAAGGATTTAACTTTATTTTTTCTTATTTTTTATATTAAAATATTAGTACTTAAAAATTATTATATATAGTACTATTAAAGTTAAAAGTCTATAGTTAAAATAAGTATTCTTTTAATACTATAAGGTCGTATATAAGTACTTTCTTAATAAAGAAAAACTACTTATTAAAAGTAACGTTTTCTATTTTCTATACATCTTATCTAGAAAAGATATAAATTCGATAAATATTAATAAAGCTATAGCTAAATACGTAGCTAACCTTTATGTGATTTTCGAGCTTAAGGTCCTTTTTTCTAGCGTTTTAAAGAGCCTTATTATTGTCCTAATAGAAATTATAAATAACAAGGTTAAATTATATAAGTATAAAGCTTTAAAAGCTAGAAGGGCAGTAAAGAAGCTTCTTTAATATTTAATACGAAAGGGCGTAAAAGGAAATTCGGTTTATAAAGTCGTTCTTTATAAGGAAAGCAATTTTCCTCTTATTATAAGAATCCGGCAAGGAAAAAAGGTCGTAAAGAATCTATTAAAAAGGTCTAAAGGGTTTAATAGTAAGGGGTATTAAAGATATAATTCTCTTCGCTTTCCTAAGTATATAAGGCTCGTAGTTAAGGATAGTAAAAGATATAGGAATAGCTATACTATTATTAAAAAGGGTTTTTTATAACACCTGCTTATAAAGGTGCCTTAGTCTTTTATACTAAAGCTAAAAGGAAGAAAAAGAAGTAGTAATCGTAGGTTCTTTGATTATATTTATAATAAAAGCTAAAGAAAAAAAAGAAAAAAAAAACGAAGGCAAGAAAAATGTCGGGGTAAAAGAAAAAGCTACCTTAATTTCGTTATATTTAATAACGTATTTATTAGCTAAAAGCTGCGTTTTAAAGACTTTCTTAATAGCAATAAAAAATACGACTAATATAAAGATTCTAGCAGACTTTTGCTTAATATAACTCTAGTAAAAAAGCAATGCTAATATAAAAGGTTAGTATAAAGGCAACGTTATTTAACTAAAAGAGTCTGGTTAGAATTCGTATAAAGACGGTGCTATAACAAAGAATTAAAGACTCTTTAAAGTCTATTAAAGCTAAGGCTTATATTAGTATATACTTTAAAAAGCGGTCTTAAGCATTATAAATATCCTTATTTAACTTATAATAAAGGATAAATAAGCATTTTAGTATGTATATCTATAAATATACTTATATTATAGTAAGAAGGGCCGTTTTAACTACGGCTTTAGCTTATATTAATATATCTATTTAATCCGGGGTTTTTAAGGATTGAAAACCCGATTTAAATTTGCTAATTAAACTTTCTCGGCTTTGCAAAAGGCGTTATTCACCGCGACGTTATAATAAGAAATAATAAAGAAATCGTCGATAAAATTTAAAATTTCCGTTTTTAGTTTCTAGCTAGTTAGTCGTGTATTTTCCTTAAGATAAAGCAATATATTTAATAATAGCGTTTCTTATAAAGGCGAAAAGATTAAAAAGAGGACAAAGAAAAAGAATAGTAGCTTTAAAAAGTAGCGAAGGAGGAAGATTTAATTTCTTTATAGATTTCGTAGCTTATTACCTTTCGAAAATCTTTAAAATTTCAATGCCGTTTAAAAAGGTCTCCTATCACCCGTTTTTATCCTCCTTTACTCCGTTATCTCTTCGGTTGATTTAGTAGTAAGTAAAGGAGCTATTAAGGCTAAAAATAGCCTTTAAAAAGCTCTATATCAGGCGTAGGCCCTTTGCCCTTAAAAGCTATATTCTTTTTAAATTTATAAGGGCCTTTTACTAGTTTATAATTTAAGTAGCTAGATTAGTTTTATCTAGCGAATATAAAATTCCTTAAATTCTTTTAAGGTCTTCTTTTTCCTTATTTTATAAAGAGGGCTATACCCGTCTTTATAATAAAGATAGCTTAGTAAGAATATCGTAAATATCTACTATCGTAAAATATAAATTTCCGATGTTTTTTATAATATATAACTAAAAGGTAAAAACGACCCTTTTTCAGTCTTTATAGCTTTATAATTTAGTTTTATACTTAAAGTAAAGAAACTTATAGGTTTTAAATTATTAATAAAAGGTTAAATAACCTTCTCTTTTAAGCGGCTGACTTATATTAATAAGGGTTCTTTTAAAAGCTATAAAAAGGGCTTTTTTATAGTAATTAAAGGATTGATTTAATCTTAAATCCCGTAGGAAATAGCGTATTTATATATAGTAAAAGTCTAAAGTTCTTAGTTAGAAATGCCGTTTAGGATAAGTCTTTTTAAAGAGCTTATAAATTCTATAATATTAATAAAGTAAATAAAATTAAGGAAAAGTAATAAGGCTGCTAAAGAAAAGATGCTTTTATAGGTACTATTGCATAGGAAAGGCTTGTTTTACTCTTTAAGGGAGTAATTAACTAGTAGGGGCGTAATAGCATAAGGCTGCTATAATAACTAATTTCTCTTATACAAAGTAGAAAAATTCCGGGCTTATAATTCTCGAATATAAAAAAGGCTTATTTAAGGGTTTTAATAAAAGAGCAACTTATATAGTTTAGTAGCATATAAATAAAAAGGCGGGAATAAGTTACTAGGTAGTTAAGCTCTTTTTTTATTATTTTAGTAGCTATTTAATAGCCTATATATAAGAAGGAGGGATTTAAAAAAAGCAAGAAAATAATAAATAGTTTAACAAATAATAACGAAAAATAAATAGTTCTTATAAAAAAAAAGGTCTATAAAAGGTCTATATAAGGTCTATATACTATATTAAAAGGTAAATTGCCTTTAGTCTATATATAGCTAAAAAGTTAAGGGAAGCTTAAAAGAGGCTAAAATTAAGAGAAGACTTAAGAGGTGCTACGCCTTACGGCGTAAGGATAGGGGGATAGGGCGCGGACTAATTACCGCCG